>JBBPBX010031573.1:0-15518 GCA_038048925.1 Garcialebias charrua
AAAAGCTGGAGGGGTGGTATTAGTTGTGTGGGCAGTTTGGGGGCCACTTCATGGCTGGCAAAACATGTGAAATATTTCCGCAGAGAGGAACGCTGGTGTAAACAAGCATACATTTTCAATCTTCTGTATGATGAGAATCCATTTGTGGTCCCCAGGTGTGACAAACAAAAGGCTGGATGTTTTGTTCCAAATTTATAAAACTGGTTTTTGCCTATTTCCCATTGAGATGGGCTGTGCAGCGAGTGTAGGATTAGGGTGCTAGTGGGAGCCAACTGAGTCATTTTCCTGCCTGTGCACTGCAGAGGGGTATAATTGTGGACCTTAAAAATACTCATTCTGCTTTGGCATGTGTGCAAAGCTGGAGGGAGGAGGGAAGCAATTATCAGTTATATTGCATGCATGTGCTTACGCATGAGAGACAAACATGGTTGTACATTAGTCCAAGATGCTTCTGACACGGTACTATGAGTGCTACTACGCAGGGAGAGTATATTGAGAATGAGCAAAAAAAAAAAAATCAGTTATTTCATTCCAACAATCCTAATCATGACAGAGTGTTTTTATGAGGTAGCGTAAAATGCACTATATTTTTTAGGAAATATACTTTATTTTATGTTTACGATTTCCAAGTGTTTTTTCCCATTGGCCTGCGGGCCTGCATGAATGAGTAATAGGCATAGTAATGGCTTCACCCTCACATGTCTAAATTTGTTTTGCCTCCTCGTGCGTTGCAAATGCAAAAATATTAATAAAAATAAGGTCTGAAAAAAGATGAACAGAGCCCACCCAATTACCCTGGCATTGTATTCAGACATTTATGTTTACATTGTGAAGATAGACTGCTGCACTGCATGACAACACCTTGCCACATAAACAAATGGCATTTACTTTCTCTGGGTGGCAGCAAGGTGCAGGTTTCTATTCATTTAGCCAGTTTTACTCCCAAAGTAATGGGATGCCCTGACCTACAGCCTGTCTGTCAACACATTAGAAAGTGTGGACGGTATTGCATTGGTGCTTCTGCTGTTCTGTCACTCACAAACACCCCCTACAATCAACCCAACCAAGCCCCGAATGATACCCCCCCCCTACCCACACACACACACACACATACATACACACAGACAGCCAGGCAAGATGAAGCTGGGACATTGATTTTATAATGATGCCCTGGCTGCTTCCAGCCACGGAAGAATTGGGGCTGGCAAAGCTGAGCTCTTGGTGTGGGTAGAGACTTTTTTTTGGATGGGAGCCGTGTTTGCTTGGTGGAACTATAGTCCGGTGGAGAGGATGGGCTACGGATGTGTGCAGCTGGTGTATCCAGTGCATGTAGTACATAGAGAGGCAGCCGTGTCCAACTTTACAGACACAACCAAAGCCAAGCATCCTTCCTCAGCACACACAGACCTGCAACTGCCAATCAAAGCAGCCTCAGGCACTGCCACTGCCTTGTGTGCATAAATTAGCATGTATTTGCATAAGAATCCACTCGTTTAGCAGACCCACTTGGCTCTCCCCCCAAATGGCATTTTCCAACTCCCCTTCTGTCTATCACTTTTTCCTCTTCTTATTGTTTTACAAGCACCAATAAGAGCTAGAAAATAATCTGTTAACCCATTTCATACCCGAGCCCTCTTGACACAAATTACATGTGCATATGAATGTTTGTTTTGGAGTTGCAAAAATGAAAGGTTAACCAACACATGTTTTGGAATACAAATAAACAAACATGGCACAAAAAAAAAAAATAGTACTGCACACTGTGATATATTTTTAAGAATTGTTCCCTAATGCTCATGCTGTGCGTACAGGAGCATACAAAAGTTGCACTTTTATCATTGCAGTCAATCTAACAAAATGGTTAATAACTACAAAAAAGGTTAAATGATAAATAAAGTTGTGCCACAGCTTATAGCATTCACCGACATAGCTATAATATTCAGCAACAACTTTAAAGGCATGTTTCATTTAGCTCAGCCTTGATAGCCCACATGTGTACAGTATTCTTCTAAATTACAGCTTAGAAATGAGAGAAAATTTAAGTTACAGGACAGGTGTGATGGACAGGAAGGTGAGTGATACAAGTGAAGAGAATAACATGACATGTATATTTTATTCATTATCCATCAATCATGACTTCCTATGGAAGAACTGTAATGTATTGACAAGCCATAAAGGAGGCTAATTGCCCTTAGCACAGGTTTGGAATTATGTGATTGATAAGATTGCACCTTGAGATAAACCTAAAAGCTGTGCATATCAGCATAATGAACGTACCTTGATATTGTAATTTTCTTGTGTGGACTGCTGTTTTCCAGAATCTTATTCTGGCACATCACTGAACAGGCTGTTTAGTATATAGCTCAACATAAATACTGTTATTTGCTCTGAGTTATCCTATAGGGGAATTGTTACTATGAATGCATTAACTATGGAAAAGGTATTCAAACATGATGCTATATTCATTCGAATGAAGCCTGTCTAATAAGCATGTGCATCACACACACTTCAATAGTTTATCTTGTTTCTTGCTTCTCCAACCACAATCATTTGGTGTCTTTATATAGCACCGCATAACTTCCAAATTTTCTCAGAGAACAACACGGTGGCAGGCACCCTACAATGCATTGGAAACTTGACGTGAGTTAATTTCCACAGCTGTAGACATGTATGTCAGTGTGACACAGCAGATTAGAAAAAAACACACATTTTTAGAAAACAAGAGTTTGATGTTGATTACTTGCAAATGATGATGACAAGTCGTACCTTCTAGACAGATCTGCATACGCTAGAGATTGAGGATGAAATCCAAGGAGCAAGGACATACAATGGACTTGGAGGCTAGGTATGTTTATAGCTTCAGAGCAACTGGCAGAATTTATCTCAATCTGTGCACTTGTGTGTGGGTTTGCCTGTTTTAATTTTACATCCAAACAGCTCAAACCCCAGGAGGTTGTGCAGTCGCTCAGGGGACCGTTCTCTCTTCTCATGCTCCCCGCTGGTCCAGGCAAATGACTGAGCTCCCTGTCACCATCTTCAACCTGTGTTTCCTTCCTTGCTTCATATCTGAGTCACACACTCAAAGAAGCACACATACCCACGGGGCTTAGGCTGCCCTGTCTCATCCCATTCCATCAGCCCCTTTGATCCCTAACCCTCCTTCCCCTCTTACCCTGTCAGTGTTAACTTCCTACCATGCTATTTAAGCTTCCTTGTCTGCCTGGAGCATTCATATATTTGACGCTAGCTTCTGCTGTATGCTAATGGTAGAACAGGTGGTGGGGGTGGTGGTGTTGGTTGTGCAACAGGAGCAGGACAAAATACCCTGAGGTGCACCACAAGATAAAAATAGCTCATTACTGTCAAGAAAGGGTTAATGTTCACAAAATAGACCCTCCCAGAGTGTTGCTACTAGTTATGAAACCTAATGATGTCAGTAGAGGCCCTGCTTGTTGATTAGCAGTGGTGGGCCACTGACCGCTAGGGAGCGCTAATGCGCTAATCCGCTTATAGCGTAGCTAAATAATCTGTTAGCTTTACAGCGGATTAACTAACTTTTATAATTCATACGCGGATTTGCGCTATTTTTATTTAAAATGCAGTACCGCTAATATCAAAAAAGGCGTTCAATACAGGATCAACTGGACTTTATTTGTTGCAGAAAACGTTTCGACTTCTGTCCAGAAGTCTTTTTCAATTCATGAATTGAAAAAGACTTCTGGACAGAAGTCGAAACGTTTTCTGCAACAAATAAAGTCCAGTTGATCCTGTATTGAACGCCTTTTTTGATTTCATCATGTCCTGGACGACTGAGAATCTTCACCAGCATAGTACCGCTAATAACTAATTATCTATCAGTAAAACCGAAAAAACTTATTTACAGGCCCGGACGACTGCTAACAGACCATATCCTGTCAGCGTCGGATGTGGTCCGTGACAAAAAAGCGTCCCCTCAGTCTCTTTACTAGAGCGAGCGCTCTCAGTTAGCAGCCAGTGTGTTACTCTGCAGCCTTATTGCTTGTTTTCGAAGAGTCAGACGAAGAGTTTTTAACATGGAGGGTGAACTTATGGATGTTTCTCAGCGGCCTACGCGACGCGTCTGGATTTTTAAAAGTATTTCGCCACTGCCCTCTTCAAAATGGCGGCCGCGACGGCCACAGAAGATAAGGACTTTCCATGAAAACACGGTAAAAACAATTATTTCTTTGCTGAGAAAAAATATATTTCTTATCTGACTTTATAGCACAAGGTTTTTCTGAGCTTAACCGGTTCAAATGGTCAAATCTGCTGGATTAAAAAAATTATTTCGCCATTTGTCCTCTTCAAAATGGCGGCCGCCATTTTGAAGAGGGCAACTGGCGAAATAATTTTTTTTGACCATTTGAACCGGTTAAGCTCAGAAAAACCTTGTGCTATAAAGTCAGTGACTTTATAGCACAAGGTTTTTCTGAGCTTAACCGGTTCAAATGGTCAAATCTGCTGGATTAAAAAAATTATTTCGCCAGTTGCCCTCTTCAAAATGGCGGTTAGCGTGTTAGCATTAGCGTCCGCTAGCATTGGTAATACATAAGTGCTTTTGAAATTGTGGACCTAAATAAATCAATAAGTGCTTTAGAAATAGCGGAACTAATTTTTGGATTAGCGCTGCCCAGCACTGTTCTTCTTCTTCTTTCTTCTTTCGGCTTTTCCCTTTTCAGGGGTCGCCACAGCGAGTCATCCTCCTCCACCTCACTCTGTCCTCTGCATCCTCTGTCCTCACTCCAACTACCTCCATGTCCTCTCTAACTGCATCCATATATCTCCTCTTTGGTCTCCCTCTTTGTCTTTTTCCTGGCAGCTGCATTTCTAACATCCTTCTACCAATATACCCACTGTCCCTCCTCTGGACATGTCCAAACCATCTCAGTCTGGCCTCCCTAACTTTATCTCCCAGTTGTTTAACATGTGCTGTACCTCTGATGATCTCATTCCTGATCTTATCCATCCTTGTCACTCCTAAGGAGAACCTCAGCATCTTCATTTCTGCCACTTCCAGTTCTTTCTCCTGTCTTTTTGTCAATGCCACTGTCTCCAGACCATACAACATAGCTGGTCTCACCACTGTCTTGTAAACTTTTCCTTTGACCTTTGCTGACACCTTTTTGTCACAAATCACTCCTGAAACTTTTCTCCATCCGCTCCATCCTGCCTGGACTCTCTTTTTCACCTCTTTACCACATTCCCCATTTTCCTGGACAGTGGACCCCAAGTACTTGAAGTCCTGCACCTTTGTGACCTCTGCTCCTTGTAGCCTCACTGTTCCACTGGCCTCCCTCTCATTCACACACATGTACTCTGTCTTACTACGACTGACTTTCATTCCTCTTCTTTCAAGAGCATACCTCCACCTCTCCAAGTTCTCTTCCACTTGTTCCCTGTTCTCACCACAGATCACAATGTCATCTGCAAACATCATAGTCCATGGGGATTCCTGCCTGACCTCATCTGTTAGTCGGTCCATCACCAGAGCAAACAAGAAGGGGCTCAGAGCCGATCCTTGATGCAATCCCACCGCCACCTTGAAGCTATCTGTCACTCCCACAGCACATCTCACCACTGTCCTGCTGTCCTCATACATGTCCTGTACCAGTCTAACATACTTTTCTGCCACTCCAGATTTCCTCATGCAATACCACACCTCTTCTCTTGGTACCCTGTCATATGCTTTTTCTAAATCCACAAACACACAATGGAGTTCTTTCTGACCCTCTCTGTACTTCTCTATCAACATCCTCAAAGCAAAGATGGCATCTGTGGTGCTCTTTCTTGGCATGAAACCATACTGCTGCTCACAGATAGTCACATCTTGTCTAAGTCTTGCTTCCACAACTCTCTCCCAGATCTTCATTGTGTGGCTCATCAACTTAATTCCCCTGTAGTTGCTACAACTCTGTACATCACCCTTGTTCTTAAAAATGGGAACCAGCACACTTCTTCTCCATTCTTCAGGCATTTTCTCACCCTCAAATATTCCATTAAATATTTGAGTCAAAAACCTCACTGCCATCTCTCCAAGACATTTCCAAACCTCCACTGGTATGTCATCAGGTCCTACTGCCTTCCCCTTCTTCATTCTTTTCAGAGCTTTCCGGACTTCACCCTCACTAATCTTTCCCACTTCCTGGTCCACAGTTTCTATTACCTCCACTCTTCTTTCTCTTTCATTCTCTTCATTCATTAGCTCCTCAAAGTAATCCTTCCATCTTCCCATCACACTCTCCTCACTTGTTAGAACATTCCCATTCCCATCTTTAATAAGCCTAACCTGCTGCACATCCTTTCCAGCCTGATCCCTCTGTCTTGCCAATCGGTACAAGTCCTTCTCGCCCTCTTTAGTGTCCAGTCTCCCATATAACTCATTGTACGCCCTCTGCTTTGCTTTAGCTACTTCCCTCTTTGCTCTATGTCCCATCTCCTTATATTCCTGTCTCCTCTCTTCAGTCCTCTCACTGTCATATTTCTTCTTGGCTAATCTCTTTCTTTGAATGGCGTCCTGCACTTCACTATTCCACCACCAGGTTTCCTTATCATCCATTCTCTGTCCAGATGACACACCAAGTACCTTCCTACCTGTCTCTCTAATTACTGTTGCTGTAGTAGCCCAGTCACTTGGAAACTCTTTCTTACCACCCAGAGCCTTTAACAGCTCGTCTCTGAATTTCTCACAACATTCTTCCTTCTTTAGCTTCCACCATTTGGTCTTCTTCTCTGGTTTTACTCTTTTTCTCTTCTTCGCAACAACAGTCATTCTACACACAACCATCCGATGCTGTTTGGCCACGCTCTCCCCTGCTACAACTTTACAGTCTCCAATCTCTCTCAGGTTTCCTCTTCTACACAGAATGTAGTCGACTTGTGTACTCCTTCCTCCACTCTTATAGGTCACTCTATGTTCCTCCCTCTTTTGGAAATAGGTATTGACTATAGCCATTTCCATTCTCTTGGCAAAATCCACCACCATCTGTCCTTCCTGGTTTCTTTCCTTGACACCAAACCTACCCATCACTTCCTCATCCCCTCTGTTTCCTTCACCAACATGTCCATTCAGGTCTGCTCCAATCACCACTCTTTCCTCCCTGGGAATACTCTCTATCACTTCATCCAAATCTTTCCAAAATTCATCTTTCTCCTCCCCATCACATCCAACCTGTGGAGCATAACCACTTACTATGTTTAGCATCAGACCTTCTACTTCTACCTTTAGACACATCACCCTATCTGACACTCTCTTCACATCTACTACATTCTTTGCCAACTCCTCCTTCAGGACCACCCCTACTCCATTTCTCTTTCTATCCATACCATGGTAAAACAGTTTGAACCCTGCTCCAATACTGCGAGCCTTGCTGCCCTTCCACTTGGTCTCTTGGACACATAAAACATCTACCTTTCTTCTCTGCATCATGTCAGCCAGCTCTCTACCTTTGCCTGTCATTGTCCCCACATTTAGAGTTGCAACCCTCAGTCCTACATTCTTCACTTTCCTCCTCTCCCTCTGTCTCCTGACACGTTTTCCTCCTCGGCGTCTTCGACTAACAGTAGTAAAATTTCCGCCGGCACCCTGTTTGTCAACAGCACCGGTGGCGGACGTTGTTAACCCGGGCCTCGACCGATCCGGTATGGTTTCACTTTGATGAACTCGCATTATGGTTTTGGCAAGTGTTTTACGTCGGATGCCATTCCTGACACAACCCTCACCATTTACCCGGGCTTGGGACCGGCACAAGAGATACACTGGCTTGTGCTCCCTAGTGGCTGCCCAGCACTGTTGATTAGTCTAAATCAGGGGTGCTCATTACGTAGATTGCAATCTACTACTGGTAGATCTCTGAGGTAGTACTGGTAGATCGCAGCATGACATTAAAACAAAAAATTGTCTGTTCAGTTTCCTGAGATTACTTCTTTTGTGAATTGACGCTATGCAAATAAACTGAATTGAATTGAATCTTAGAACATCTTTACTCAGCAAACACAACAGTTTAGGTCAAAATACTATAATTTTAAAGCCACAATACTACACTGTTCATAATTTCTTATCTGGCAACCCGACTGACATGAAAACTACAGCATTTTTCATGTAAACCAGCTTATTTTTTGTTTATTACCCCCAATAAACATTGAAAAATCACTAATGTTCCCACAGGTTGTTTTCGTGTAAACGAGGCCTTATAGTAGGTAGATCACTTTGGCTTGATCATTTCAAAGATAGCTCGCATGCAGAAAAAGTCTGAACATCCCTGGTCTAAATTGAAGACTAATAGAAGTGAGTGAGTATAACTAAAGACTGAAAGGCTGTTACAAACACAAGAGCACACCACTGGGGTCACTGGTGGTCCCTGGTAATGCATGTCCCCTGATAACATGGCAGGGTTCCTTATCAGCTGGCCCCTTTGCCATCCAATACCATGACCTGCCATGCCACGACACCTACTTCAGCACCCAGACAGGGCAACCTTTGTGGACAGGCCTAATTAGTTGTCACAGCAGGTGGTGTAGAGAGCGCGGACACACTGTGGTGGGCTCTCTGACAGCCCAGGTCCCTGCAGATCTCCCTCAACCACTGACCACACATTCCCTGTGTGGGGAATGAGAAGTGTGTCTGCAGGCATGGTTGCATGTTTCTTTTGACTGTGAGAAAAAGGACAGAAATGTGAAGAGTATGTCAGAATACAAAGTACATGTACTCCTCTACTGACTAGGAGATACAAACGGTTATTTACTTGCAAATGTGGGCTGAAATATTACCCGTTATTATCTGTTTGACTGCCTATGTCTTTGTCCAAGAATGTTTAATTATCATTATATGAAGTTTGCCAGTGAATGCTACAGAAAAAAAGATACCACAATCTCATAGCTTCAGCAAGCACTGTAGTACAACTGCTCAGGGAACAATAGGGAACAAAACTGTAGAATATACAACATACCGTCAAAAAAAAAAAAAAAACAAGAGCAGTAGATGCTGGAGATCATATAAGCCATGATGCATAAAAAATAAAGACATAGCTACAGTGCTCTTCTCAGTGACAGGGTTATAGGTGTTTAGCAGATGTGAGTGAGATTTATAGAGTATTATATGTTATTTATAGTGAATTAGATGTACAAAGTATTACGATACACCAGATGTTTAAGACAGACAAAATAAATAGGCAATTTTAGGTGCAAATATGTTTTCTCTGGGCAAATCTCTTGTTCTACCTTCCTCTCTTAAGAGTGAACAATTTGCAATTTCCTTTGCATCATCAGACCCCTGTAACCTCCCTCCCAGCACAATACATTATTTGTGTGTGTTCCTCAGAACCCCCACTGTTTGTTTCTCTTTTTTCAATTCATGCACATGCATGGAGGGGAGAAGCGGTGCCCTGTAATGTGTCTTCACTCTACATGCAGAGAGCTCTGTGCAAGCTGCAGTTACTGATATATCCACTAACACCCCCCCCCCCACACACACACACACACACACACTTCATCTCCACACACTCCCCTGGTTTAATCTATTACCATTTTTATGTGGCTCAAGTATTCAAGCTGCGTTAACCAGTGCATCATTATGAGGCTTATAACTGCAAAAGCCAAAGGATTTATGGACTTAAATAAATTATGTGATACAACTGTGCATGTTTTATGAGTTGCAACTTTGCAAATATTCTTTTAAATAAGAACAATAAAGACAGATATCCTGGAAACAGCCTGGTGAATGACTGTTCCAGGATATACAGTGGCTATAGCAGACTGCACATCTGTTTCAGGATATGCATAACACACTATTTATTTGTTTATTTTGTATACATTGCGTGGATTGATATGTCCATTTGTGATATTTAAGCATAATATTTTATCCTTCATGATAATGATTTTGTGTCTGTTTAGATTTTAGTCATGTACTTTTAATGTATGTGATGATGGTAATCGTTCCACCCAAACCTATAAAACAACGTGAACATTGATGTATTGCACATTTTTAATCTAATATGTTTTTACACATGGTCACTATATATCACCTCTGATGTTGTGTGAGTACGTCTATTTGATCCCATTTGGCAGATGGATCCAATTGTCCACGCTGATATTGGGTTTTGACAGAAAGCAATCTAACGGCGGGCTCATTGATGATGATGAGTTCTGTTCCATTGCACTGAGATCCAGTCCAATTTCAAAAGCAAATTCAGCCATTCATCTTCCAAATAATTGTGGCACTTTATCAATTGCTCCCAGTCTTTTATCTATCACTTCGATTGATGTGATCATTTTCACAAACAGCCTCCTTGGAACATACTCGCAGAGCTGTGTGTGCTAGAATGTCTCTAAAGGCATCCTTCTGCAAGTCTGCCAGCTCGTGTGTGTGTGAGAGTTTGGCAATGGTGGGGTGGGGGTTATGCATGTGAAATAATGTCTTAAAAGTGAGTAGCAAACATTTGGTATTCATGTTTGCTTGTGCGTTGTTACTCAAGTGCAAACAGACATGTTTGTGGAGTCATATACCACTAAAATAATACATCTTATTTTCTTTGTTTATTAGCATTGTATGTCTTTGTTCTGTTTTGCGTATTCATGAGAACTTCCTTGCCATGTCTTGAGTTTTATAAATTCATTCAGGTCTTTTGGTGAACTGAAGTGTGTTAGGTCAACAATACAAACAGACTTATTATGTACAACATTGGGTTTTCATCTTATCTTCATTATAATAAATGAGAAGAAACTGCAAAAAAATTGTACAAATGAGGTTTTTTGAGCTTCATATGAACAACTGCAAATGCAGTTACAGGGAGTGGTGGCGCAGAGGTTAGCGAAGGTGGGCTTGTGCTCGGAAGATTGCCAGTTCAACTCCCGGTATCGACAACATCAAAAATGTGGGTGGGAAAGGTGAAGCACCCATACCTACCTCCACCCTCATTTGCCCCACTCTGGGCCCTTGAGCAAGGCCCCTAACCCCCACCATCTCCTCCCCCGGGTGCCCTAGATAGCAGCTCTCTTCTCTAGTGTTGTAGTCAAGACCACCTAACCTGAGACAAAGTCAAGACCAGGACCAGAGTGTACTGAGACCGAGACAAGACCAATACTTTTAGGGGTCCAAGCCCAAGCCGAGACCAAGACCGAGGGAGGGCGAGACCAGGTCAAGACCAAGACCTCAAGTCTTGGAGCTCAATCTTTTCACAGATTATCCATACCGGCTTACTTTCACTCCTGGTTGCGACTGTTTGCGACATTACGTTTGTTGTCTGTATTGTTCTGTTGGTACAGAACCACGTGCGAGTGAAAGGGGGTGGGCGTGACAGCAGTAACAAAAACATGTATTTAGCAATGAGTCACGTTATCGCTTGGATTTGAATCAGTACGTTTTGCATCCAATAAAAACAAAGATGTTAACAAATAAACTGGACAATATTCTGATAGTTGTGGTCTTGACTGGTTTTGAAATAAAATCCCACGTCCTCAATGTCCGAGATCGAGACAAGACAGAGACCAAATGTGGACGAGTCCGAGACAAGACCAAGTCCATCAAAAAGTGATCTTGAGACTGGTCTCAAGACTAAGACCGGTCCCGAGTACTACAACACTACTCTGCTCCACACAGATAGCTGTGGTAACTCAGTGATGTGTGGTTGCATCAGGAAGTCAAAGTCAACTTTATTGTCAGAACTGCAATATGTACAGGACATACACAGGATTGAAATTGTGTTTCTCTCAGTCCCTCGGTGCAACAGTAACCATTTAAACACTAAAACACTGAAACATTTAATAAACATAAGCATAAAATAGTAAAAGTGTAACACTGTCCTGAGTTTTTGCATAGTAGTATAAAAGTATGAAAATTTACACCAACACTAAAACACTAAACATTTAATGAACATAAGCATAAAATGAAATAATAAAAGTGTAATACTGTCCTGAGTTTTTGCATAGTAGTATAAAAAGTATAAAAAGTATATCTATAAAATAAACTGAAGGTTCTAGCATTGACATTTGCAAAGAGTGGCAAAGCAGCATATGAGTTAATGTACACAGTATATGTATGAGGTAGTTGATGTTGGTATAGAGGCAAAGTGGCATATGCAGTAAGGCACATAAGGCACATTGGGCATCCTTAAATAAGGCTAGTCAGAGAATACTGTATATGTATCAGCAGTAGTGTAGATATAAAAGTAGTGTAAATGTAAACAGTAGTAATAAATGTAAACAGTAGTAATAAATGTAAACAGTAGTAATAAATGTAAACAGTATTAATAAATGTAAACAGTGAATGTAAACAGTAGTATGACTATAGGCAGTAATGTAATACAAACATTAGTGCAAATATGAGAAGTAGTGCAAACTGAATGAGCACATGACCGAGAGTTTAGTGAATAACCCGTTTGATGACACAGAGTCCAGTGTTAAAATCTTTGTGTTGTGTGGTAATGTGTGAGAAAGTTTTTTGTGTTAAGGCAGTTCAAATGGGAGGGGAGGCAGAGCAGGCAGAGTGTTTAGCATCCTGACTGCCTGATGAACAGAGCTGTCTCTCAGTCTGCTGGTTCGAGCAGCTGTGTAGTGGGTGTGTGGGATCACCTGCCATGCAGAGGGCTTTCCTAGTGAGGCGGTTGCTGTGTAAGTCCTGCAGTGAGGGGAAGGAGGTGCCGACGATCTTCTCAGCTGCTTCTCACGATGCGCTGGAGGCTCTTGCGGCAGGATGCAGTACATGCACCAAACCACACAGTGATGCAGCTGGTCAGTACACTTTCTATGGCACCCCTGTAGAAGGTGCACATGATGGGGNATAAGGCTGGTCAGAGAATACTGTATATGTATCAGCAGTAGTGTAGATATAAAAGTAGTGTAAATGTAAACAGTAGTAATAAATGTAAACAGTAGTAATAAATGTAAACAGTAGTAATAAATGTAAACAGTAGTAATAAATGTAAACAGTGAATGTAAACAGTAGTATGACTATAGGCAGTGATGTAATACAAACATTAGTGCAAATATGAGAAGTAGTGCAAACTGAATGAGCACATGACCGAGAGTTTAGTGAATAACCCGTTTGATGACACAGAGTCCAGTGTTAAAATCTTTGTGTTGTGTGGTAATGTGTGAGAAAGTTTTTTGTGTTAAGGCAGTTCAAATGGGAGGGGAGGCAGAGCAGGCAGAGTGTTTAGCATTCTGACTGCCTGATGAACAGAGCTGTCTCTCAGTCTGCTGGTTCGAGCAGCTGTGTAGTGGGTGTGTGGGATCACCTGCCATGCAGAGGGCTTTCCTAGTGAGGCGGTTGCTGTGTAAGTCCTGCAGTGAGGGGAAGGAGGTGCCGACGATCTTCTCAGCTGCTTTCACGATGCGCTGGAGGCTCTTGCGGCAGGATGCAGTACATGCACCAAACCACACAGTGATGCAGCTGGTCAGGACACTTTCTATGGAACCTCTGTAGAATCAGAATCAGAATCAGAATCAGAATCAGAATCAGGTTTATTGGCCAAGTATGTTGACACACACAAGGAATTTGTTTCCGGCTGTTCGTGTCTCTCTAGAAAGTGTCTCTCTAAAAATGCTAAAAATTAATGTATACAGATACTTTACATAAAAAAAACGTACAAATAATACACAAAATACAGAAGGATTCACATCACATGGGGGATGTGAATGGGTTGGGGGTCACGCTGATGGATGTCTGATGATCAGCTGTTGATGATGGTGATGGCCTGGGGGAAGAAACTGTTTCTTGTGTCTGACAGTCTTAGTGGACACAGATCTGTAGCGTCTGCCAGACGGGAGAAGTTGGAACATGTTGTGACCCGGGTGTGTGGAGTCTGTGATGATTTTTCCAGCCCGTTTCCTGGTTCTTGCGTGGTACAAGTCCTGAATGGAGGGCAGTGAAGCCCCAATGACTTTCTCAGCTGTCCTCACTGTTCGCTGCAGCCTGTTCCTGTCCTGCCTTGTGGCTGCTCCAAACCAGACTGTGATGGATGTACACAGGATGGACTCAATGACTGCAGTGTAGAACTGGATCAGCAGCTCCTGAGGCAGGTCCAGCTTCCTCAACTGGCGTAGGAAGTACAGTCTCTGCTGGGCCTTTTTGAGGATGGAGGTGATGTTGGGCTCCCACTTCAGGTCATGTGAGATGGTGGTTCCCAGGAACCTGAAGGACTCTACCGTAGACACGGGGCTGTTGAAGATTTTGAGGGGCAGCAGTTCTGGGGGGTGTCTCCTGAAGTCCACTCTCATCTCTACTGTCTTCAGTGTGTTCAGCTCCAGTTTGTTCAGGCTGCACCAGGACATCAGTCGTTCCACCTCCTGTCGGTACGCAGACTCGTTGTCATCACTGATAAGTCCAATGACTGTAGTGTCATCTGCGAACTTCAGGAGTTTAACAGACGGGTCATTAGAGGTGCAGTCATTGGTGTATAGAGAGAAGAGCAGTATTGCTCTTTGACTGGTCCATGTCATCGTGTGGCTTAGTTTGGTGTGGCGACCCCTGAAGAAGGCGGCCGAAAAAAGAAAAAAAAGAACAATTGCAATAATTATATCAATGGATTCAGCTTAAAGACTTTAATGATACTTGTAAATGTAAAAATACCAACAGTTGAGGTATAAAACAGGTCAGGTGCAGACAGAAACATTAAAGTGTTTATTGCGGTGCAGGGATTAGAGCTGCACTCGGGTCCAAATAATCCTAACCGGCCCGGCCCCAGCCCGCAGCCATCATCTCCGAACCCCACCCGATCCGATGAATAAACAGTAATTACAGGTCCGAATCAGAAAATCTCTCCAACAATTTTAATTAAGCTTTGACTGCTTACCATAGACTATTATTAACGGTTGGCGGAGGCGTGCGGCTGTGGGGGCAGAAGATCAGAGCTGAGGAGCTATCAAAGTACATTAAATGCTTCCCCTGCTTCTGCCTACATTGGACCCTGCTCTGACATGTCGGATATTTTGTGATCTTACCTGTTTGGGTCGTCGGCTGCGCACGTCCGCTGAGTGCAGCAGCTGGATGAACGTTCATTTGGATGATAGATCGCCGACAGTAGTCCATCTGAAGCGTAACTGAACTTTTACCTCTTTCAACCGGCCAGTCAGCACACGGTCAAATGGCCATGTGCAACAGGTGATAGTATGGCAAGCCATGTTTGCTTATATTGGATCATCGGCCATGCGTGTCCATGACGCAATAAAAAGCCCAACACCGACCCAGCCTATACATTAAGCACATTATTATGGCCCGGCCCGGTCCAAATCCAGGTCTGGTGGGGTCAGACTCCGGGCTCCGGGCTCCAGGCTCCGGGCTCCGGACTCCGGGTTCAGGTTAGAAATGACAGCTCTATGCAGGATTAATTTTATTTTCCTAAATAAATCTGCAATCTGCCGCATGTCCTGGACACTCGGGTGAAGAGAGGGGCGGAGCTGTCAACTGACCACTACCTGGTGGTGAGTTGGCTCCGATGGTGGGGGAGGATGCCGGTCAGACCTGGCAGACCCAAATGTATTGTGAGGGTCTGCTGGGAACGTCTGGC
>JBBPBX010031574.1:9335-34438 GCA_038048925.1 Garcialebias charrua
CACGCGCCACTGTCGTGCCACCCCGTGCCACTGTCGGCACACACACACACACACACACACACACACACACACACACACACACCAAAACAAGACGACTGTCACCGCCTGAAGAGATCCTTTTATCGATCAGTCCAAAGTCCACCCTGGTGAAATCCGCTGCACCCCCAAAGACGTCACTCCAACCGACGCCTGTGTGAGAGGTTGAGCTGGCCAGTCGGCTTCAGCTCGGCCCGCAGGACGCGTGACGTAGCCCACGCCGCGCCGTCCAGACAGCGGGCCCCAAACAGTCCCAGGACCAGCCGGCAGGCGAGGGACGACCCGGATGGGGAGCAGAACCAGTCGGGACAGTCCAGACCGCCGCAGACACACGGCCACGGACAACCAGGAAGTAGACGTCGCCACGGACAACAGGAAGTAGACGTAGCAAAGGACAAACAGCAGGGACACCAAGCTCCTCCTCTAACAAGAGAGGGAAGCAGAAAGCTTGCAACGGTGGTCGCTAAACCAATCCATAGCGACTAAAAACACCTGATTACGCCAGCGCGTGACACAGCCAGCTACTGCCGCCGGAAGGCGGATGACGTGTGTCTAACCCTGAGGACTTGGCCCGTTTTATACCGGAAGCCAGCCCCAGACACACCAATCACGTCGCAGCACCTGTGGTGCTTTTAATGACTGCAGGTAATCCTGCCACATTTGCAGAGATTTGTTGATGTGTTTCTGTTCCTTTTCCTTCCCTTCTGTCTTCGTGGGGATGTGTTCGGTCCGATGCTGTAAGGTTCTGATGACAGAAAGTTTGTGCTCCAGTGGATGGTGAGAGTCGAACAGGAGATATTGGTCTGTGTGGGTTGGTTTTCTGTAAACTTCAATGTTGAGACTGTCCTCTCCCTCCATATGCACCAAACAGTCCAAAAAAGGCAGCTTGTTGTCATTAGCATCCTCTCTGGTGAACTTGATGTTGCTGGAGACCACTTCCACCACAGATCCTCCTATCCTACTCCGCTCCTGCTTCATGGAATATCTTACAAAAAGATCTGAAGCTCTCGACCTTGACTTCTCTAAATGGTTTTCAGAATCTGTTGGAATCCTGGCAAAAACCAATGCAGATTTGTTCCTGTCTTTGATTTTATACATATACCTTATAATGTTTTGCTAGTTTTTTGATACTTTGTTAAAAAAATATATATATATATTTTTTTTTTCTCTCTTTTGTTTTCTATTGTTTATTGTTTGTTTGTTTATTGTTTAAGGAAATTCTACCATTGCTGTTCATTGTTCTTTAGTTTTAGCAGGTCGCTTTCGTAAATGAGCCATGAGGTTCAAAAGATTTACCTGACTAAATAAAGGTTGAATGAAAAAAATTCAGGGGGGTGCAGGTGTGTTTGTTCCATCTGAAGTTCACGATATATCTACACGTAAGCTCTCACACTGGTTCATTTTCATCTATATGTAGCCCACCTTTACCCTCTGTCTGTAGGTAAGGGCCTCCTAGTGCATCACTTCTCCTAACTCAATTGATAAAGCTCCTCGGATGAGAAGCGAAACATCTTGTTTGCTACAAATAAAGTCCAGTTGTTCTGTATTGAACGCCTTTTTTTAAATTTATCGGCATTCCACTTGTTTGTGCTTATTAGCTCCCTCCAAGGTCGTCCCCAACACGCTGGTGAGTCCCAGAAGCTGCAAGCGGCCTGTGATTCTCACAACTCGCCTCCATCTTATGGTTTAGCTCGTAAATAGCAGATTTTGAGTCCTCGAAGCACGAACCAAACCTTCACACAGACTTGGCAGTTTTGCCATGGTCGAAACTGCTACCGCAGTCTTCGTCAATAGCCGATAACATACAAATCTGCCAATGCCAAAAAGCAGAAAACCTGTGATCATGGTTCCATATCAACAAAGTGCATCACTTGTTAGGCTGATTGGTAACTCTAAATTGACCCTGGGTGTGAGTGAGACAGGTCCCTCTTGTAAATGAGTCCCCGTGGCTCAACAAGGCTAGCCTGTGAAAGGTTGAATGAATCACAGTGATTTTTTTCCGCCACAGTGATAATCCTGAATAGGGACTCATGAGTCTAACAGCCTCAGGGTAGAAGCTGTTCCTCAGTCTAGTGGTTCTACACTTAATGCTCCTCAACCTCCTTCTTGGGGGGAGCAGGGTAAAAAGTGAGTGTGCTGGGTGAGTGTGGTCCTTCATGATGCAGGTGGCTCTCTTCCTGCATCTGGAGGTGTAGATGTCTGTGATGGTGGGGAGACTGACTCCAACATCTTCTGTGCAGCCTTCACCACTCTCTGCAGAGCTTTTCTTTCTGCAGCTGTGCAGCCTCCATGCCACACGTTGATGCTGGAGCACAGGATGCTCTCCACTGCACACCTGTAGAACGAGGTGAGAACTGGGCTGCTCAGACCAGCTCGTCTCAGCCGTCTGAGGAAGTAGAGTCTCTGATGTTCTTGATCAGGCTGGTGGTGTTGTTGCTCCAGCTGAGGTTATCGTTCATGTGTACACCCAAGCACTTGTAGCTGGAGACCACTTCCACCACAGATCCTCCTATTCAGGAGGGGTGCAGGTGTTCCATCTGAAGTTCACGATATATCTACACGTAGGCTCTCACACTGGTTCATTTTCATCTATATGTAGCCCACCTTTACCCTCTGTCTGTAGGTAAGGGCCTCCTAGATTCTTATATGCAGCATTAAAGAAAATGTTAACTACTCTTAATTGCTGAACTTCAAGTCAAATGTATCCTTTAACACACCCAGTTATCTCCTGATTTCCTTTTAATACACACTGTGGTCATCTCACACACACTCTGATTAACTATAAATAACCAAACCACAAGGTAAATATGAACTCAGTTTACTGAACGTGTCTTTAAATATTGACCAATTTATACAATATAACACAAAACTGCATCTGTAGGCAGACTGTGTTCACTGTAAATCTTCAACTATGTGAGGGGCCCACTCACCAACCACACATACAGACACCTGCCGGCTTATCCAACTCTAAAACGTTAAAGCTGCAGGCCTGAGCAACGCTTGGGAGCGGTGAGGCCCAAAACTTAATGGCCGTTTCACTCTTTGAGCAAATAAATAAACAAAGCAGTAGTTCAGTACAGACTCTGGTCCCAGTTCAGGTGAAGAGGAAAACCAAACGATGTTGAAAGATGGCGATGCAATCAGCTGCCCACTGGTCCAGATTCAACTTCAATGAGCAATGATATATAATCCAGAGGAACTCTTCTGGCAGTCCATAAACACTCCAGTTATGACTAATCTTCACCTCCAGGCCAGATTGATGAAGAGGAGTCTCCTTAGCAAGCTGAACAAGCTAAACTAGGATTCCTGTACAACATTCACTGAGCTAGTGAGTGATAAATGTTGTTAAACTGCCTCAAAGTACAAAACACATAACTGTAGGACAAACTTTGAGCTAAAATTGTCCCTTGTCGTCCCAAAAACCATCCAACAAGTCTCCACTGACGATCACGGTGTTAACAATCAGCAAACTTATTTAATTACTCCAAGCTGCAGCACCTGTTGCCTCAGGTGTGTCTGGCTTCACCATCACTCTCATCAAGCTCAAACCCTGACTGCTCACACTTCCTTTTGGCTTTTCACAATAAAGCAGAAATAAAATACAAGCAACAAAATGTTATGCTTTCTTGCTTTTAACTTACACTTGTGTAACAGTTTTTAAAGCATTTTACAACATAACTGAAATACAACTGTAACTATATTTACAACATATTTAACTTAAGAGTTTTTAATTTTCTTTAAACTGTTTATTATTTTATGAATTTAGTCAATGTACTAAAATATTTGTCTGGGTTAGGCCTACATACAAATCCTTCCTTGGTCTTCTACCTTCTTCTCCTCCAACATGTCACATCATCAGTGCAGTTACAGCGTGCGCTCTCAGACCTTCATTATCTGCAGCGTTCCCTCAGTAACCGTGTTTCCATCTATTTTCAATTCAAATTTTGAGCGAATTTTTTGAAATTTTGCAAAAATGTAAATAAAAATTAATGCGAATCAGAAGTGTTTCCATCAACTGGTTTGAAGCGCATCCACCAGGCCACGCAAAGCGTCATTACGTCAGACGTCATTACGTCAGCGTTACGCATGTCTACAGTAAACAGGAAGTAGCAGTTGAAAACAGGACCCGACCACACATCTCGTCAAAATGGAGAGAATATTTCAGGAATGTGTTGCTATCGGGCAAGTTGTATTTATTCTGTCATGTGGGCTTAACTTATTCTGTCACGTGGGCTTAACTTGGCAAAAGGTATTTTCCTACTCTGCTCTTGTAACCTGGAACACCTTGCAACAGGAACTTAAGTTGTCCACCTTAATGTATTTAGGGGGATTTTAAACATTTGATGTCAACATCAAAGCAAAACGTTCTTGCTTTTAGTATTTTACTTGTTTTACCGTACCTTGATTCATTTTTTATAATTTTATTTTAACTGCATTTTTACTGTAGTTTACTGTTATTATTGCTAATTGTTATCTGTGCTTTATATGTTCTGTCTGATACAGGAACCTCTTGTAAATGTGTCCCCGAGACTCAATGTGATTAACCTGTCTAAATAAAGGTTGAATGAAAAGCTCGTTCACTTAGCTGGATTCAAAAACCATTTTCCCGGTTCTGACATTTTGTACTCGAAGTTTACGTTTATTTTCTGTTTCTAACCGAGCTCCTGGTGGGTTCTTTGAACAGTTTCATCCAGCAGTCTGCACTGATGGTAGATCTCTTCTGAGGAGCAACAGTCAGTCTTTCACCAAAAAACTCTCAGATGATAATGAATTCAATTTATACCGCACTTTTCATTAATAAAAATCTCAAAGTGCTATGATGAACTGAAGACATTTTTTTACTTAAGGTTTGTTAATTATTCAACTGAAGAATGATGAACTGACTTCATTTCAGACTGAACAACCATCTTCTTCTTCGTGTTTAATTGCAGCTGAAAAACACAGCTGAGCTTCAGCGCCACCAAGTGGCGTGGTGCCAATAATTCTGAACAAAATAAAAGTAGACATTTAGCTCTTAGCAATTTGCAACATCTGCAAAGATGTTTGTTAATTAACAGTCAGAAACTTCATAAAAACATTTTTATGACCCGATTACTTACGGTAATAATGATGAACTGATTTGTGCATTTTTGGTCCTAAATTTTTTTGAGATATAAATATGAAATTAAAAAATGTATAAAATCTAATTGAAAATGGAAAAACACAAATCTGTGTAAGAAATTAAGATGTTATGTCATTAGTTCAATAAGTAAAATAGACATTCACCATTCCCAATGTTCACACCTTTACAACAATTTTCTACAACAGGATAATTCATGTTTTACCCCCACTTGTTTGATTATATTTTAGGGTATGAACAACAAATTAAAAGGAGTCCAGCAGGCATGGAGAACCGGCATATTTAATAAAAAAGATGTCTTAAAAAGCACAACACTTTTACAGTTTGTGAACCAAAACAACATGTCTTCTGTAAACACAGACAGGATTTAAAGCTTTTCTAACTTTTCATTTCAAGTGAATATCCAGTGAAACTTTTCTCCACACGTGGATAGGGCTTTAACAGACTACTCGAGTAATCGACACATCGATTCTTAGGACAGTTCTATCGAGTATTTTAATTTCACATTGAGTATTCGTAGTGACGTCATCACGTTGCAGTTACAGAACAGAAAATGAATCAACTTCCTGTTTGGAGCGCGTTGCGAACCGGCGGTTGACCAAATTCTGTGACCACCGTATATTGTGACCATAGGGGGCGGTGTTGCATGAACTGTTGCAGGTCACAGAATGTAACACCGGGTCCAATTGACCGAACCAGAACCAGCTTCCACTGACCTTGTTTCACAAACAAAAAGCAAAAAATATGAATCTCTAAACCTATAAAAAAAAACTATAAACATAATTATCTCTAAAACTAAACCTAATGCGCAGCGGTCGACTGCCCCATTGCTTTTAGTTTCGTTTTTGACGTGCCACACATTTCTTTCACTTTTGCAACTTAATAATAATAAATAGTTTTGGTTTTCCTGTGATTTATCTGCAGTATGATGAATGGTAGTCCAGCATAATTTGCACTCCCAATGTTTTGTTGTTTTTTTTGTTTGTTTTTGTTGTAAATACTAAATTACTTTTTTTTTTTCATTATTTATTTATTTTTGCATCTTAAGATTCTATGACATCAACTACTCGAGTTCTACTCTAGCTTTATTATGTTAATGTCGAGTTAAAAAATTATGTACTCGTTCAACCCCTACACGTGGCAGAAGATCAGCTCAGTGTGTGAACTTTCATGTGACGAGTTAGATGTGAAGACTGATTAAAACTTTTGCCACAGATTTGACAAATAAACGGTTTTTCTCCTGTGTGGATCATCATGTGATTTTTACATTGTGCATTGATAGTAAACCGTTTTCCACAAAAATTACAAGAAAAAGGCTTCTCGCCTGTGTGCCTCTTCATGTGGACCATACTGCTTCCTTTAGAGCCAAACTTTTTTCCACAAACTCCACAAGGGTACAGTTTCAGCTTCTCCCCAGTGTGGATGATCATGTGTTTTTGACATTCCATGTTGGTAACAAACCTTTTCCCACAGGTTTTACAAGCAAATGGCTTCTCCCCTCTGTGTCTTCTCATGTGGACGACCAAATCACTATATGAACATAACTTACCACAGAGGGGACAAGCATACTGCAGTCTGTCAGAATTCTGGCTCCTAACTGAGTGGACCTTGATGTGAAGGATCAGACGTGAACTATCTATAAAAGATTCTCCACAGATTTCACAAGAAAACAACTTCTCAGATGTTGCTGGTTGGTCTGCTTTGTTACCATGACGACCGTCTGTATGATCAGTCTTTGGTGACCACTCTGTGTTTTCATGTGACTCTGAATCCTGATCCTGGTCCTCAGGTCCAGCAGAACTCTGAGAGATGGAGTGCTCACCGTCTGGTTCTGATTCACTGTGGTCAGGTTCTTCAAACAAAGTGGTCACCGTAAATGGATCAGTCTCCTGCTTCAGGTGGAGCTGATCTTCCTCCTGATTGGTGCAGAGCTCCCGGTCTTCTTCTTTGATTTTTGTAGATTCTGGTTCTGGTTCCTCCAGGTCCAGGCTGGAGTTCCTCTCCTGGTTGCAGAGCTGCTGGTCTGTGAGGATCAGTTCTGCCTTGTGGACCGGTTCCTGCTGGAGGTCTGAAAGGACAAAATGAAAAAACAAACAGGTTCAATGTTAAACTGAAACGTTCAGACAGTCATGTAGTGACAGAAGAGGGAGGGACGGTGAGAATCGTCTCTCTAACCCCAAAAATACACTACATACGCTCCGCAGGTCGCAGCTGAGCGTCTCAAACTCCAATTTCCACTTCCTCGCTCAGCTCAGGTCCGCCTGCATGCGCCGCTCCGAGACGCATGCGCGGGATTTGCGGGATCGCGCGATAAATCAAGTGATAAATAAGTAAGTCAGAACAAAACAATTCATTCGGTGGAAGAAGGAGAACAACAGTAGAGACTGCTGCCTTGATCTTCTCTCGTAAATGAGCGACAGGACATGGTTTGAGCAACAGGAAGTGATGTATTACATTTCAGAATAAAATACTTTATTTATTTATTTATTTCTTGTATTGCGTTTGTAGGCGTAGTCATAAATGATAGTTTGACAGCATTTTTGTACAAATAAATCCGTATAGAGCTAGGATTAAGTCCGCCCGTGGTGATTTTATTTTGTAAATACGGAAGTTGTGCTCGTTCCTTTTCCTGTTGGTGCGACGTAATCTTCAAAAGTTGACTCCGCACAGCTCCGGCGTCCGGCAGAAATAGAAAAATTTCTAATTTTGACGGACTGCCGTCCGCTCTCCGCAGCTCGCTGCCGCCGTGCGGAGCCAGTGTAAACTCTGTCATTGATTATAATGGGTGC
The DNA here is from genome assembly GCA_038048925.1 of Garcialebias charrua. Taxonomy (NCBI): domain Eukaryota; kingdom Metazoa; phylum Chordata; class Actinopteri; order Cyprinodontiformes; family Rivulidae; genus Garcialebias; species Garcialebias charrua. Next base: position 17,280 of record JBBPBX010031574.1, read on the forward strand.
GTATTTGCTGCGGAGGTCGGACCGGAGCGGGGCGGAGCCGGAACGCGTGTGGTGTAATTTTGGCGTAAGGCTTATGGTTAATTGTGCTTATTGATTTTAGAGTTTATCATGTGTAACCTTTTTGTACAGCATGTTTGAGAGTTCATGATTTTATTATGATTTTATTATGTGTATTCCTTTTTGTAAAGCATTTTGTGATTGTATGTCGGTGAAAGGTGCTATATAAATAAAGTTTACTTACTTGCTTAAATGAAACAATTTAAATCTTAAAGACTCGAGACGTCATCACAGCTCAGAGGCCACGTGAACAGTAATCGCTCAACCGACAATGCCATCTCCTCTGCCCTCCACACAGCTCTCACACATCTGGACACGAAGGACTCTTATGTTAGAATGCTGTTCATCGACTTCAGCTCGGCATTCAACACCATCATCCCCCAACAGCTCATCCATAAACTGGACAGTCTGGGGCTGAACACCTCAATGTGTAACTGGCTGCTAGACTTCCTGACCGGGAGACCACAGACAGTACGGATCGGGAGTAACACATCTAGCACCATCACATTGAACACAGGGGCCCCACAAGGATGTGTGCTGAGCCCCCTTCTATTCACCCTGCTAACACACGACTGCACACCATCGTACAGCTCCAACCACTTCATCAAGTTTGCGGACGACACAACAGTGGTAGGTCTCATCAGCAACAACGATGAGACGGACTACAGGAACGAGGTGAGCCGCCTGGCCTTGTGGTGCGGACACAACAATCTCACTCTCAACGTGGAGAAGACAAAGGAGATTGTTGTGGACTTCAGGAAGAGGGATGCCCAACATGCCCCTCTGACCATCAACAGCACCGCAGTGGAGAGAGTAGACAGCACCAAGTTCCTGGGAGTGCACGTCTCGAAGGACCTGTCCTGGAGCAGGAACACTGCAGCACTGGCCAAGAAGGCTCACCAGCGCCTCTACTTTCTCCGCAAGCTGAAAAGGGCTGGAGCTTCAACCCCCATCATGTGCACCTTCTACAGGGGAGCCATAGAAAGTGTCCTGACCAGCTGCATCACGGTGTGGTTTGGTGCATGTACTGCATCCTGCCGCAAGAGCCTCCAGCGCATCGTGAGAGCAGCTGAGAAGATCGTCGGCACCTCCTTGCCCTCACTGCAGGACTTACACAGCAACGCCTCACTCGGAAAGCCCTCTGCATGGCAGGTGATCCCACACACCCACTACACAGCTGCTTCAGACTGCTGCCATCAGGGAGGAGACTGAGGAGTCTCCAGGCTCGAACCAGCAGACTGAGAGACAGCTCTGTTCATCAGGCAGTCAGGATGCTTAACTCTCTGCCTGCTCTGCCCTCCCTCCCACTTGTACTGCCTTAATCACAAAAAACTTTCACACATTACCACACAACACAAAGATTTTAACACTGGACTCTGTGTCATCAAACGGGTTATTCACTAAACTCTCGGTCATGTGCTCATTCAGTTTGCACTACTTCTCATATTTGCACTAATGTTTGTATTACATTACTGCCTATAGTCATACTACTGTTTACATTTATTACTACTGTTTACATTTACACTACTGTTTACATTTACCGTTTACATTTATTACTACTGTTTACATTTATTACTACTGTTTACATTTACACTACTGTTTACATTTATTACTACTGTTTACATTTACACTACTTTTTATATCTACACTACTGCTGATATATATATTCTTTTTACTAGCCTTATTGCATATGCCACTTTACCTCTATACCAATATCAACTACCTCATACATATACCGTAAAAACCGGTCTATAATACGCTGTATTTTTGCTCATTTGAATGTCCTGCGTATTAAACACAGAAGAGTATTATTTATGGATTTTTCCCCTTATTTTTAGACCCATTTTTCGCTTTGGCAAAAATGGTGCAGTACCAGTCTCGGGCGCTATACGGGCGCTGTGGGCAGCAGCCAGCAGAGGACTCAGAGAGGGAAGAGGAAGAGGAGGGCCACTTCCATACATTACTAGCTCATGTGTCCGAAAACAGCCTCCTCTGGTCGGACTGACTCTGTCGCTGCCCGCCCTTGCTCTGGGTGTACCGGTAGCTGCATTTAGCTTAGCTGTGAGGTTCGCTGTTTTTGTTTGCAAGATACCACTCATAAACCACACCGCGGATTTTTAAATCCAGCTGATTTCACATTTGGTTCAGCTCAGGAGCCCGTCTGCTATAGTCAGGTAAGAAATATATTTTTTAAGCGTTTATTTAGCTAAATTTAAAGAAACAAAGCGTCCGGTCCGAGCCGCCTGCCTAAAATTCGGCGAACTTTTTTTTTTTAATCCAGCTGATTTGAACATTTCGTTAAGCTCAGAAGCACGTCTGCTATAAAGTCAGCTAAGAAATATATTTTTTCTCACAAAGAAATAATTGTTTTACCGTGTTTCCTTGTGAAGATCTTCGTACTCGCTTGCTTCTGTCGCCGCCATCTTGATTAGGGCAAATGAGTAGGGTTGCCAACCGTCCCTTGAAAAACGGAATCGTTCCGTATTTAGAAACAAAAGTACGTGTCCCTTACTGATCTATTACGGGACGCACTTTGTCCCGTAATATCGTGAGAATCAAAACTATTCTGTCAACGTCAATGGAGTTGATCAATAATGATGCACTTTTATGTCAATTATTACGGTAAAGAAGCCGCTCTGCTCTGTGACCAATGAGCTGACAGCCTTTTACACACGTGATTGAAACTACAGAATCCGGCTCATCTCATTGGTCCAGTCTTGGCTGTTTACGGAAGACACGGCAGCGACAGGGTTTGAAGAAGAAGGCAGCATGGACGCAAGCGGCAAGCATTCAGGTGATTTAAACAGTGAACATAGATCACCTTCGAGCTTGACTACTCCCCCCAGGAAAAAAAAGAAACGGCTGCAAAAATACAGAGTCGAGTGGGAAAAGGAACATGTGTGGCTGGAACGCGTGAATGATAATGACTACAAAGCCAACTGTACTGTCTGCAAACGTGCTTTTTCTGTAGCCCACGGTGGACAGTGTGATGTGAAACAGCATGCTTCTGCAGCTGGACACATAAGAAACGTGAAAGACAACAAAACCAGGAGAACCCTTGACCAATTTGTTCTGCACCGGGCAACACCAGAGGCAGATATGGTATGTAAATATATATATATATATATATAAAAAAGGGGGGGGGGAGTAAGGATAAGTTTAATGCGTAAAAGTGTGAGCATGAATGTGAGCAGGCCAAAAATGTGATCATAGATCATAGAGGCTAGCCTGTATAAATAAAGGTTGAATGAATGAATGAATATTATTGTAATAAACAAGTAGAATTGAAAAATGAATGCATAAAATATATTTAAAAATAATTATATAAATAAAAAATTAAATTACACAAATTTATAAAGTATTTTTTTATTTTGTCCCTTAATTACAGGTGACTGCTGCAGAAATAGCCCATATATTTCATACTGTGAAGCATGCTTTAAGTTACAATTCAGCTGATTGTGGATTTAAACTGACTCTTCAAACACTGAATGACTCCAGCATTGCCAAGAAGATGTCCTGTGGGAGGACAAAGGCTGAGGCAGTGGTCACAGATGTCTTGTGTCCAAAAGCAATAGAGGAAGTGGTTCAAAAATTGAAAAGTGAAAAGAACCCACTACCATTTTCTCTTCAAACCGATGCCTCAAACAAGGGAAATCGGAAGATGTTTCCCTTGGTTGTGCAGTTTTTCACACCAGAGAATGGAGTAGTCAGCAAGGTAATAGATTTTGTTGAAAATCCAGATGAATCTGCTGAGGGGATAGTCAAAATTATACGAAGCTCCCTTGAAAATTTGGATCTATCCCTAGATTATGTTTCTGCATTCAGTGCTGACAACACAAATGTCAATTATGGCATCCACAACTCAGTCTTCACAAAATTGAGAGAGGCCAACAGTGACATCCTTCGTGGCAACTGCCATGCACATATTGTCCATAACACTGTAAAAAAATCTCTGGACAAGCTCTCAGTTGATGTGGAAAATATTGTCCTCAAGATATACAGTTTCTTTTCAACCTCTGCCAAAAGGAGAGAATCCCTGAAAGAGTTCTGTGACTTCTGTGATGTTGAATTCCGTGAAATCCTGCGCCATGTGGTGACAAGATGGCTGTCACTTAACCCTGCAATCACTCGCCTGCTGCAGAACTGGGTCCCTCTTAAGTCATATCTCATCAGCATTGGAGATGAATGTCCAAGCCGCCTGAAAGCATTGCTGAGGTTGACAGAAGATTCTGATGGAGTTGAACAAGAAGCAGACATTGTGGAAGTCTACCTCCTCTTTTGTAATAATGTGATGTGTCTGTTTGAAGAGGTGGTCAAAAAGCTAGAGAGGAATGTAACCACATCTGTTGACCTCTTTTCCATCATGGACTCTTTTTTGAGAAGGTTAATTCAGAGAAGAGATGATGGGTTCTACGGGTACGGAACAAGAAAAAAGCTGCAGCGTCTCTTGCCATCTGAAGCTGGTGTGGCCAGGCAGGACTTTACAGCCTTCTTAAACACTGCCATCAGTTATGTCCAGAAGTGGTTTGACTTCTCAGAGGAAAACTGGCTCTTTCACCTTCAGCCCCTCTCTCTGGCATCTGGAAAAATATCCTTTGAGGAAGTGGAGAAGATCACTGAAAGTCTTCACCTGGTTGGCAGGTAAAAATTCAATAATTTCCAGTGTAGTGGTGAACCATGTTTAATTATTGATAGTTATAAACAAAAGTGTACAATTGACACGTACAAATAAATACATAATTGTGAATTTACTTTACACTATGCAAACATACAACCTTGTCCATTGTTGTGAAAATAAAACACATTTTTTGTGCTTAGGGTCATTATCCCCTCTTTAAACGGAACTCTGGATACTGAAGACATGCAATGGTATTTCTTGTTTACAAGGAAGAGGCTTTCTGGGAGTGGGGGAAGGAGAACAGTCTTTGAAACAAAACTCCTCTTATCAGTTTGAGGCAGGCTTGGAGCATGATGAGGAGTCCTGGTGCCTCTCTGTCAGGTTTATGACTTCACGGATTTATGACTGGCAAGGAGAAACTGGCCTCTTTGTTCTGGGTGCTGTTGGGGCCGCACTTCCCCCCCCGTCAGCTCTCATGTGAGTTTGAAGGGGGGGTCCTGCAGAGTGAAAAGAGCAAATGGTGTTTCCTGTCTTCTGGCAATAGGGGGGGACGGCAGGCTCTGAGGCAGGGCCCCCACAGAAGGGTATAAAAAGTTTCGATCCTCCAACAGCAGGGGAGAAGTAGCCCACGGATCAGGTTGTATGTCCTCTCTCCCCCCTCCTCTCTCCCTGTCTCTCTCCCCCATCCTCCCTTCTTTCCTCTCTCTCTCTCTTTTTCTGTCACTGTCCACCTTTTTAAAACAAATGTAATGGATGTTAGGAATAGGACAAATGTATTCTGTGACTTTTAACTTATGATTAATTAAACTGGTTTGGAACTTTAAGTGAGCGTCTGTCGTGTTCAGTGTATCTCTCCTTTCTGATCTAAAGTGAACCAAATAACGAATTCTGGGGCAGATAAGAATCATACGCCAACAATTGGAGGTTCCTACCGAGATGGTTGCACGCGCGGACAGGAAAGGATGAGCCGGAGTCCAGAGCACTGATCAGTGACCGGTCACCTCTAAAAAAAGGTAAGCAGATTCCTGTTTAAACGAAATCTGTGATTGGACATTAATAGGCAAATTTTAACTCAGTGTCTTAGACTCATTAAGATAAGAAAATAAGACAAGTATACGTATACGTGAAGTAAATAATAATACCCAAGTCCCAGGTAAAAACACGCAATGGTCGAGCCTCCCAAATGCCGACGGGCGTTTGGAACAGAGGGGTCGGGGTTGTAGAATAAATAAATAATTTATTCGCCGCTGACCCTGTAACTCTGAGACCAAGTTTAACTGTAAACTTACTAGAGTGGTGACTAGTTTAAAACAGTGACAATTTAGACTTACTTATAATTCGAGATTAAATAAGTAAGGGCGGGACTGGGGGTGAGGAATTGAGGAAAACGCGCTGACTTTCGCTGATAAAATAATCCGAGAGTTCCACCTGGACCAGTTAAAAATAGAATAAAATTAGTCACAGAATACTAAATCCTTTTTTATGTTCTAAAATAATGGTTTCCTGCCATGTCACGTCAGCTTGCCTGCCTCACCTGGGTGGCTTGTCTCTGCTCTCCAAACTGCGCGTGGCTCTCTTTGTCTTTCTCTCTCTGCAGCGCTGTGCTGCTCTGGACCAGTGGCGGAGCTAGACTTTTATTGCTGGGGGGACCGAGAGGGGGCCAAAGCTATAAGTGGTCCACTTACTACGGCACAGTGGGAAAAATGGATTTATCCCAATTTTTTGGGGGGGGATTTGTAGACGCTATGAAATTTTGAAACAACATATTTTTCCCTTAAAATGATACAGGCTCTCAGTTTAAATTTTTGATCTGTGATCTAAATATTTTTAAGTTTAGAAACCAAGTGGTTTTCTAAACAGCTTTAGTGTTTGACTTTGTCCACACTCATAAAATACACAATGAAGTACCCAAAAAAAAAAAAAAAAAAAAATATATATATATATATATATAATATATATATATATAATAAATATATATATATATATATATATACCGGTAAACTTAAATGGTACATATCGCCCCTTGCTGCTTTGAGCATGTAACAGTCACAAGACCACATTGAAATAAGAAATATAAAATATGATAAAAATACATTTCTGTGTTTATTTTATTTCTATCCAAGACACTATGATAAGAATGACTATATATTTAATATAGGTGGATAGAGTACAGTATCTCTGTTTACAATTCTGGTTGGTGGTGTGCCTCGTGATTTTTCAGTGAAAACACTGTGCCTTGGCTCCAAAAAGGTTGAAAAACACTGGTCTAATGAAAATAAACAGTTTAAGTTAATTAGAATGATTTAAAAAATAAAAAATAAATAGCTAAACAAGAGCATGGTTTTGCTAAATTAGGCTGAAAAGTTGGATTAAAAATGTAGAATTAGCTGAAAAAGCTGAAACAGGCTATATACAGAAATTATTAAGTAAAATACCTTGATATCACAATATTTTTTGCCTCAATAAAAGCACGGTCCTACTTGTTATTTATTTAATTGTTCCCATACATATCTTTAAAAAATGGGAGTTAAAACTGCATATTTCTTGGTGCATTTGTGTGTACAACTGGACCAGTGCTCTGTTTTTATTTTTATTTATTTTATAGACGTTTTAATAAGATATAACACCCTGCGGACTGTTGCTCGCTGTCCTCAAAGCCTCTCAGCTTTTGCCCAGAGAGGCAAGAGCCGCGCGGCTTCTCTCGTCTTCTCCCTGGCTCCCCGTTCTGCGGTTACCCCTGGAGTTCTGGTCGTTGACTCAGGGCTCGGTTCTGTCCAGAGAGCATGGGGCACGTGCGCTCAGAGCTCTGCTGTGCGGCTACCTTCTGAACTCCCGACCCACAGGGAGAGAAAAAGAGAGGGGCAGATCTTCCCGGAGCTTTTGCTAAAAATCTGCTATAAATCATGAAATAAACAAATAAATAATGGCGATGCAATTTGAAAACATGGTGAGTCATGGACCTTAAAGAATTCAAAAACAGAGGGAGGAAAATAATGATTACTGTATTTTTAGCCTGTATGACATATTTATGGATTGATTTTTCTTCTTAAACTTGTCACAAGCTATCTGAAGATTAAATATGAAACAAACATTGAGGCGCTGAAGTTAGAACAGTTTTATTTAGATACAGCAGTTAATAGAGTAATAAATGAATTCTCCACCTCCTCAGGAGTTGGTGCTGGGTCCCTGAAACACAAAAATAGACATTACGATTAAAACGGTTTACACTTCTCCATTTTAACAGGACTAGATCATTCTCTACAGCGTGAATGTGGGTGAAAAAAAAATAAAAAATAGAACTTCAGCTCAGCTCTGAACGGGGGTCTGGGTTTAACCAGGCTGGAAGGCCTCAGGATTGTACGGTTTTTTGAATAAACAAATAAAATATTTGCGGATAGTTCGAGATAAATTAATTAGGGCCGAATGAACCTTCACAGTTGGAAGGATTGATAAAAAAGGATTATGACATTCTATCTCAATAATTTTAGGTTATAACACTTAAACAACGGGAAAGTTGGAAAATTGCAGTGAACCTCCCGTTAGCATAGCATATGCTGCCCAACAGCGGACATTTTATAACTTTGTAACGGTAGACAGCTCACATCGGATTCGCTAACAAAGCGTACAGTGGCGCGTCGTGTAGATAAACAATATCGACTTTAAATAATCCAAATTTAGTTTTTGTAGACGAACTTAGCAGCTAACAGCAAAGCTAACGAGCCATAGGTCCGACGTGGTTTACGAGATGTAGTCTTATAATTTGTGTATAGGCTGTGAGGATGTAGAACCGAACGCATCATACTTGTATTTCCCAATATAAGAAGCAGAGAAAGTGGATTACCAATTTGGAAGACGTACTTTTGTGAATAGATCCAGTGAATGTCCACGTCGTCTTGTGAGCGTCGACCCGAAGAGCAGGGTTGCCAGATCGCTAGACAAAAGAAGCGATCAGCTCCTTCAAAACAAGCACAAATAAGCGACTCAATGTCCGCGAGAAGAAAGAAAAAAAACGCCACAAGCGGCTGATCAAATTTGAAAGCGACTCCAGGGGAAAACAAGCCCAATGCCGCTTGAAATAAGCGGACTTGGCAACTATGGACACAGTCGTTTCGTGTACATGTATAGCCTGAGCAGGGTTGCCAGGTGAGAAATGTAGGATTATCGTACACCCATTATAAACAAAATAATAAGTACTGTACTGTAGCGTCTAACAGGCACTCACAGCTTTGTGGCGTCAGTACTGGGGGGAACCATAGACATTAATACGCATTATTGTCTGGTGGTAATTAATGAGCTCTACAGAAAGTCTTCTGTCACATTTGGAAAAGCACGATTAGCTGGAATTTCAAGACGCCTTCAGGGTTCACAAAAAACTCAGACAGACAGTTGCGACAGGCTGATGGAAACCGATCACAACTACACGTTTACAGAATGGCGAAATTATTGTATTTTTGGCCTTTGTCGGGATTATTGATCGTACATCGTACAGAGGGCAAAATTATCGTACAAATACGAAAATTATCGTACACCTGGCAAACACTGAGCCTGAGTATAATGGAGACCCCTGATGGACGAAAAAAGGTACTGCAGACAGGAGCATAATAATTTCTAGAAAAACCAAAAACAGGTCGGAGTTATTTTTATTTATTTAATTTAGTCATCCAGTTGGGTTATTCGTTCTGAAACATTTAATAAAAGTAAAAGGATGCAGGTGCAGATTTTAATAACTGTTTGGAGTCAGATGAATAAAAGAAGAGGATAGATTGGGGTTTGAAGAAAAATAAATAGTAATAATAATAGTAATGAATCCAATTTATAACGCACTTTTCGTTAATGGAAATCTCAAAGTGCTAAGGAGGGAGTAGCCCTCACAGACAGGTCTTAAATGAATACATATTTAATTTTAATCTATTGGGGACATAAATTGAATCTCAATTTATAATAAGTGGAGAGTTGGACTTTAAAAATCGACTAAGGGGTGGCAAAGACCCGCCAGGGGGTTTTAGTCGGCCCGCAGATGAATCTGAATAAAAAAATAAAAAATAAAAAATAAACGCTATTTTCTTAAAAATCTGCAGTAATAAAACAGCTACGCTCGAAGCTCAATTTATGGGTTCACAGTTGCTTCCTAGATGTGGAAAATGGATTTAAAATTCATTCATTTCTAAATTTTGATGCACTTTTAACATGCAGGAAAGGGTTTTAACAGAACTGTTTTTTTTGTATGTCCAGAAGCCCAGATTTAGCTTTTTTAGATTTCTCTACCTGGATTATTGAGCATGCATCAGGGTATTTAACAAAACAGTTTGTTGAATAAATGTTTTAAAACGTGCAATCACTGATCAGTTCTTTAATATGTAATGCACTTAAATGTTAAACTGAGTAAAAATGTAAAAGGACAATTAATTTAATGTTAATATTTTTATAATTTCTTTATTCTTTGCACTAATACAAAGACAAAAGTGGACTTTTGGAATGAGTATTCTGGTCTGACCCCCTTGAGATCAGATTAAGCTGTATGCGGCCCCCAGATCAAAATGAGTTTGACACCCCTGGACTAATAGTTATATACCTGGAACAACAGGCCAAAATGAAAGAGCCCACATTTTACTTTGAATAAATGAGCCACTGAGCTTAATAATTTCAAATTGACAATTTAGGAGGGCATGAAAATACACACGATACATAAATAAATCCAACAAGAAGGCAGATCTTAGAAGGCTCAAGGAATTGGCTAATTATCATAGACTGTATACTAGCAAGGGGGTCTTAGGAAATAGTAAATTATATTTTCTAAAATAAAAGTAGGCTACAGTATTTTTTGATTTCAGGGTTAAATTGATTATTTCACTTTTAGGTAAACTAATGTTTTGGATCTGTTGTGCAGATCAGATTAAAAGATGCCTCCGTCGAAGGTTCCATAATAAAGATTGTTAACAGAAAATTAATTTGATCCTGGTCTGTTAATGATTTTTTAATTTTTTAATTCTTTAAATAGCCTCATTGAACAGTGTTGATGGAACGGCAAGAGCGAGTCTTATAAATCCCACCTCATCTATACAGAACACATAATGGTAAATATGCATTAAGATAGGCCTCTGTCAAAACACATGCAGCATCTGACTTTTGAATCTCAGCTACTGTGGTTATTGATCAGATCGGATCAGATTTAATATGAAGGTGTGTCCAGAAACTGACTCACTGTGACTTCACTGGGAAGAACAAACTCATATGCAACCTTGCTCAAGAACTTTTGAGGGGCATACGCAAGGAACGACTGAAAACAACAAAGGCACCGAAAGAACAAAAGACTGTCCACAAAAACTTTCAGCCGAGCAGAGGCAAAGACTTTCTCAAAGAACTGTCAAAACATGGTCATCAGACACAAATGGCCAGGATATACGGTCCGGATTTGGGGGGTCCGGACGAGAATCAGAACCCAGTGAACGTCTCACTGGGGGCTGGAACAAGAGAAAGCTGAACACGTTCTCCAAACAGACAAGAGAACAAATGGTCCTGAAGTCACTCACACCAGCAAAGGCCGCACCCATATTGATCTGTGAGGATCTGTCGTTGATCTTAGCAGCCGGGATCAAAACTACAGTTGCTATGATAAATTTCTAGGCGCAACCAAGGTGTTGAGAGGATCCGTTTTGGTGGCCTTAGAATCGCTTCTCTGTTTTTTGCAGATGATGTGGTCCTATTGGCTTCATCAGCTCGTGATCTACAGCTTTCACTGGAGCGGTTTGCAGCTGAATGCGATGCGGCCGGGATGAGGATCAGTTCCTCCAAATCCGAGGCCATGGTCTTGAGCCGGAAAAGGGTAGCGTGCCCTCTCCGGGTCGGGGAGGAGGTCCTGCCCCAAGTGGAGGAGTTTAAGTATCTCGGGATCTTGTTCACGAATGAGGGAAAACTGGAGCGTGAGATCGATAGGCGGATAGGTGCAGCGTCCGCAGTGAAGCGGGCGCTGTACCGGTCTGTCGTGGTGAAGAGAGAGCTGAGTCAAAAGGCAAAGCTCTCAATTTACCGATCGATCTACGTTCCCACCCTCATCTATGGTCATGAGCTTTGGGTTATGACCGAAAGAACAAGATCTCGGATACAAGCGGCTGAAATGAGTTTTCTCCGCAGGGTGGCTGGACTCTCCCTTAGAGATAGGGTGAGAAGCTCAGTCATCCGGGAGGGACTCGGAGTAGAGCCGCTGCTTCTCCACATCGAGAGGAGCCAGTTGAGGTGGCTCGGGCATCTGGTTAGGATGCCTCCTGGACGCCTCCCTGGTGAGGTGTTCCGGGCATGTCCCACCGGGAGGAGACCCAGAGGAAGACCCAGGATACGCTGGAGGGACTATGTTTCTCGGCTGGCCTGGGAACGCCTTGGGATTCCCCCAGAGGAGCTGCTCCAAGTGGCTGGGGAGAGGGAAGTCTGGGCCTCCCTACTTAGGCTGCTACCCCCGCGACCCAACCCCGGATAAGCGGAAGAAAATGGATGGATGGCTATGATAAATTTTTAATGAAACACATAGGCACATTTGGGCCTGCTAGCGCAGGCTTCATGATTTTTAGTTATACTGTGCTCAGGTGGATCTGACGACTTGCTTCCATGGTTCCTGTAACTCTGTGGTGAAGCTGAAGGGGAGCAAGGGAAATGATCCTAGCTCCTGACCCCAAAACGAGTTAACTTTTATATTTTTGTTTTTGCAGTTGTCCTTGGCGGAGTGCATGTTGGGATTCTGATGTGTCACAAGGGGTACATTTTGGTAAATGATTATAATTTTAAAGAAAATGAGATGATATCGTAGATTATAGTTAGCTATATGGTTGTGAAAACCAAATTAGAGGTGGCAATAGGCTGGGTTTTAGGAAACATTTTTCTGGGATCCTGACATTAGTGCTAAGGTTAAAGGATGGTAAATTAAATTTAGACACAATTTCCAATTTATTAACCAAATAACTTTGGCATAATTGAAACAAGGTAAAGTTTTGTTTCAAAAGGGGGTTAAGGGGCTGACAGATGTTTCTAAAAATAGAGAGGTTGAAATTGGTCCCTAGAAATAACTAGATTGTAAATGTTTCCTAGAAACAACTAGGCCGGAAAATGTTCCTAGAAATAATTAATTAAGGATAACCGATAAATTTGCGTTATAAACAAAGTTCACTTGCGTTGATATTGAGGCGGCATCGGTCTTGAACGTTTTTTAATCATGTCATGGAGGAAGGAGTATTGATGCAAGCATATTTCAAATGAGCAATTAACAACACTGGTTTTTTTTGTTTTTTTTTCCCCTCTGTGAAAGTGTGTGAAGCAGGAGGGGGATGCCCCTTGGAAGTGTTTCCTGGCCTGCAGGCTGCACTCAAACCTGAAGTGGACCTGATCAGAGGATGTTTAGAAATATGATGGTTCTGTAGAATTATAGCAATTGACTTGACTAGACGACATGTGACTTATTGACTCAGGAAAAAGGTGTATAGAACTACAGGTGTACAATGTTTTGTGAAATATGCTCTGCCGCCGCTTGCTATGTTATTTTTTAATTATGCTCTGCCGCCGCTTGTGATGTTATTGTTATGTGTGTAATTTCTGCTATAAGCTGAGTGAAAAGGTACAGTATTTTTTGTAAGTATGAACCGCCTTAAAACTACTCATAATTAACCCTAATGAAGATTAAGCCTCTTCCAAACCAACTAACATGCATGATTCATTCTTTGTACTACAGATTTATAATTGATTGGGTGTTGTTTGTTGTGGCACATTCTGTTTATGATAGGTGGTTCCTGGAAATGCTCCAGCTGAGGGAGTTTTCTCAACGGAGTCCCGGGGAGGCAAGACCAGACAGCCCTGGTCAAGTACGGACCCGTGTGGGGTCGCTGAACGCACACCACAGGCAGTGCGTGTCAATGCCAGGGGATCCACACGGTTCAGTGTGCTCCAGCCCGTGAACCAGGAAGGAGCTAAAGGATTGGGCTGGACAACAAGAGGAGCTCGCATTCGAACTCTCATGCCTTGATAGACCCAAAGTAGTTGAATAAAGTTGCGTGCAATGCCGGGGGTCTGCCCTGAGCAACGCCAGGGGAATGCCCCTGAGGAGACAACTGCCTGCTGCGGAGGAGGAACTTGGGAACTTAAGGTTCATAATTCTGCAATATCCTAAGCACTTACTATTATTATCGTTCATAGTTTGCATATATTTCCTTATATTCTACAATTTGCATATTAACAAATTGAGTCAAAATGTGGTGGCCAGACAAGAGGGTATAACTTGGAGGATTTTGAAAAAACTGATTGAATATTGTGTATATATGCATTAAACTACATTGTGTGTTGTGTGATTTTATTTTTTGAGGTGGACCTCAGAAATTGAGGTCCAAAGGGGGTTTTGTTGTGAAAATAAAACACATTTTTTGTGCTTAGGGTCATTATCCCCTCTTTAAACGGAACTCTGGATACTGAAGACATGCAATGGTATTTCTTGTTTACAAGGAAGAGGCTTTCTGGGAGTGGGGGAAGGAGAACAGTCTTTGAAACAAAACTCCTCTTATCAGTTTGAGGCAGGCTTGGAGCATGATGAGGAGTCCTGGTGCCTCTCTGTCAGGTTTATGACTTCACGGATTTATGACTGGCAAGGAGACACTGGCCTCTTTGTTCTGGGTGCTGTTGGGGCCGCACTTCCCCCCCCGTCAGCTCTCATGTGAGTTTGAAGGGGGGGTCCTGCAGACTGAAAAGAGCAAATGGTGTTTCCTGTCTTCTGGCAATAGGGGGGGACGGCAGGCTCTGAGGCAGGGCCCCCACAGAAGGGTATAAAAAGTTTCGATCCTCCAACAGCAGGGGAGAAGTAGCCCACGGATCAGGTTGTATGTCCTCTCTCCCCCCTCCTCCCTTCTTTCCTCTCTCTCTCTCTTTTTCTGTCACTGTCCACCTTTTTAAAACAAATGTAATGGATGTTAGGAATAGGACAAATGTATTCTGTGACTTTTAACTTATGATTAATTAAACTGGTTTGGAACTTTAAGTGAGCGTCTGTCGTGTTCAGTGTATCTCTCCTTTCTGATCTAAAGTGAACCAAATAACGAATTCTGGGGCGGATAAGAATCATACGCCAACACCATCTTTTAAAAAATCACAGTTCATATAGGTAAATTAGGAAATACATTTCAAAATGTAGTTTACATACAATGCTAAATTTATAAATATAAACAATACACGTTTTTCCATTTATTTATCACTACATAACCTAGGCTATGTGTCACTAATGAACTTTAACACCTTTTGGCAGGCTGAACATGTCTATGGGTGAGCTGTATGAGGAATATGTGACTGCAAACAGCCTGATAGACCACCTCACCACCTCACCTCAGGAGAAAGAAAGGTGGCAGTCCCAGGGAACAGCAGAGAAGTGGATGCAAGTTCTTCAGGAAGCTGACCTCCCCAACATCCAGGCTGTTGTATCATTTGTCCTCTGCATCCCATCTTCCACTGGGTTTGTGGAAAGGGTTTTCTCTTTCATGAAAAATAAGTGGACTGATGTGCAAAACAAATGTTCTACTGAACTAATTAGAAGTGAGCTCATTGTCAGTCTAAATTATGAAATGTCTTGCTCAGAGTTTTACTCTTTGGAAAGTGAAAAACAGAGCATTCCTTGCTGCAGCACGATCTCAGCAGAAATACAAATGGAAATAATAGGTTGACTCCATAATGTAACATTCCACTGTTTAGTTTACAAGTTTTTTATTTTTACTACAAGTGGAAAGCCATGGCCTTTGAGGCACAATGTGTTTATGTCTCACACATTATCACTCAACACAAAGATTTTAACATTGGACTCTGTGTCATCAAACGGGTTATTCACTAAACTCTCGGTCATGTGCTCATTCAGTTAGCACTACTTCTAATATTTGCACTATTGTTTGTACTACATTACTGCCTATAGTCATACTACTGTTTACATTTATTAATACGGTTTACATTGTGGGTTTCCTCCGGGTACTCCGGTTTCCTCCCACAGACCAAAAAACATGCTTGTTAGGCTGATTGGTGACTCTAAATTGACCCTAGGTGTGAGTGTGGATGGTTGTTTGGTGTGAGTGAGACAGGTCCCTCTTGTAAATGAGTCCCCGTGACTCAACGAGGCTAGCCTGTATAAATAAAGGTTGAATGAATGAATGAATTTACATTTATTACTACTGTTTTACATTTATTACTACTGTTTACATTTACACTACTTTTATATCTACACTACTGCTGATACATATACAGTATTCTCTGACTAGCCTTATTTAAGGATGCCCAAATGTGCCTTATGTGCCTTACTGCATATGCCACTTTGCCTCTATACCAACATCAACTACCTCATACATATACTGTGTACATTAACTCATATGATGCTGCTTTGCCACTCTTTGCAAATGTCAATGCTAGAACCTTCAGTTTATTTTATAGATATACTTTTTATACTTTTTATACTACTATGCAAAAACTCAGGACAGTATTACACTTTTATTATTTCATTTTATGCTTATGTTCATTAAATGTTTAGTGTTTTAGTTTTGGTGTAAATTTTCATACTTTTATACTACTATGCAAAAACTCAGGACAGTGTTACACTTTTACTATTTTATGCTTATGTTTATTAAATGTTTTAGTGTTTTAGTGTTTAAATGGTTACTGTTTAAGAAAGATACATAATTCTGTTTAAAGTTATTAAGCAGGACAGAGGTCTGTTTAAGAAAGATACATAATTTTCAAAAGATATGTTTGTTTCTGGCAATTCTATTTGCACTAAAAATAAATGGTTAATTGTGTAATAATTTGTTTATACATATTTTTTATCATTCAAAAACACATATCCAAATGAATTCAGGTTGATTTAAAAGTGAGGAGGGGCAGGCAGGGTGTGTGTGTGTTTGTGTGTGTGTGTGTGTGTGCGTGGGGGGGATGGGGGGTGCAGCCCTGCCGAGAGGTGTCCCTTATTTATTTATCAAGGAGTTGGCAACCCTACTTTGAGCTGGCAGCTCAAAGTAAGAAATTTTATTTTTTGATTTACTATAATTGTCTCTAAATTGTCTCTAAATGTACTGTATGTGTTTTTTGATATTTATGTAGGGTACTGTGTCAGGATAGGCGAAGTGAACTACATTACAGTACAGTACAGTACAGTAATGGCTGGGCCTTAGAACACACATTGACACACAGAGCACTTAATGGTTTATTGGCCATATCGGTCTTTTGCACGTGACGTCACGGCTCATGTCTTTTTGCAATTACGGTCGCCATGTTGGATGTATACCGGTTCATTTAAACAGAGGAAGTCCATGTTAAACACAGTGCGATACAGAACAATAACATCAGCAAAATGCAAACTAAATATAAAAACGAGCAGAAGCCTTATAGAGAGAAACTCAACCTTGAAGCCATAGAACGTTACATGGTGAAGTTAGCTTCAATTAACAACATTGATCCTTACGAGGTAGCAGACTAAGGCATGGACTTC
>JBBPBX010031575.1:0-26288 GCA_038048925.1 Garcialebias charrua
CAAAGCACGTGGAGGGACATATGGGTGTATCAAATCCGAGAGAAAGGCGGGGGCGAGACTGTTCAGCGATTTGTAGACATACAAATGTCATACTACTCGAGCGTCATCTAGTGGCTGAAAATGGTACTGTTCAATATATTTTCAGTCAGAAAGAATGAAAACGGTCGTATCTCAGCCAAAAATTGGTTTATAAATATAGGAAAAATCCATGTCGCTTTGGCATATAAGTCACAGGGCATGCAAATTTTGCACAAAAAAGTGTCTTCTAGGGCGAAAAATACGGTAGTTCTGGCTGATCCACTATGAGAAGGTGCTGCTTATAAGACTGAGTTTGTTGCAGCTCCTCAGACTGAAGTCTTTTGGATAAAAGATGAAACATTTAAAAAAAGAAGACTCTGTCTAGAGGACCTGACTAAACCTTGTTCAATCCAACCCAGTAATTTTACCATACCATTTTACTTATAGAGCACCTAAAACAGCGACAAGGCCAACCAAAGTGTAGCCTGGCCCTCGCCTTCCTGCACAGCTCCGCTCAATTCTCATTTCCCTTCACTGCTCAGTCTGGGACTTCTCCCATAGACAACGATTTCTCCGGCTGATTTTTGACCGGACCAATCAGAGAACAGAAGGGGCGGAGTTTTTGGCCCCTAACCCACGCCCCCACCTGTCCCAGCGCGCAGCCAGCGAGCAGCCGCATGTTCTCATTCAAAGCGATGCAAAGCGATGCAGGACTGTTTTATATGTGACACAAATGTATTAATTTCCCCTTCTTAATCCCTTATCTGGAGTTTTCTTTTGTTTTTTTGGCCAAAAGTCAAGTGATCGCTCCCTCCTCCTCCTCCTCTCTCTCCGCTGAGTGCAAAGAATAAGGAAGTGCCTCAGGTTGTCACGAGAGAAAAAAACTCGGGTTTTACGTTGTTGCCCGAGTCCCTGCATATTTTCTGGTCTTCTGGTGTGCTGGACCAGCGCTACATGGTTTTATTTTATATTTTTCAAACGTTTTATTAACATATAAACACAGAATATGCAGGCAGCGAGAGAAAATGCAGCAGGAGGCGGAGCTGATGTCAAGTTCGGCAGAGCACAGAGGGGGAGGGAGCAGAATGCTTTCCCTGTTCAAAATTTTTCTAAGATCCAATGGTTTTGTTCCTCAGGCAGAGGCCACGCCTCCAGCAAGAATCGTTTCTCAATGGAGAAAGTCCAGACCCTAGTACGAAGCGAAGTGAAGGACAAGGGTCTGGTTTTAACCAGGCTAACCAAAGTGCTGTACAAACAGAAAAACAGGCAACACATAAAATAAAATACAAAATCAAGTTAAATCAGACTGTAGTAGACATAAAAACGTTGCAGATAATAAATATAACGACTAACCTGTGTGAAGCAAACGGGTTCAAAACACAGATCATCAGGTGTTGAAAGCTACGGAATAGTAGAAAGTTTTTAAACGTGATTTGAAAACTGAGAGGGAGCGGACCTGTCTGACAAGCACTTTGAGATTTTTATTAATGAAAAGTGCATTATAAATTGAATTCATTATTATTATTATTATTACAAGCAGAGGTAACTCGTTCCAAAGTCTTGGGCCTGCGACAGAGAAAGCCCTCTCACCTCTGCGCTTAATAATAATAATAATAATAATGAATTAAATTTATACAGTACCGCACTTTTCATTAATAAAAATCTCAAAGTGCTACAAAGTGCAACAAAGCAAAAATCAAATACTGTAAAACAAGTGATAAAATCAAGTAAAATCAATAATAAAATCAACTAAGATTAAAGACAGAATCATGTGGAGGCGGAATAGGCCTGCTTAAAAAATAAATAAATAAAACAAGTGATAAAATCAAGTAAAATCAATAATAATATCAACCAAGATCAAAGATAAAATCATGTGGAGGCAGAATAGGCTTGCTTAAAAAGAAAAGTCTTCAAGCCGTTTTTGAAGTCAACCAGTGACTGCGGAGCCCTCAGGTAGTCAGGGAGGGAGTTCCATAGGCGGGGGGCAGCCACACAGAATGCCCGGTCTCCCATGGTCCTTAATTTGGTTCGTGGAATGTGAAGTAGATTACTGTTCTGTGATCGTAGAGACCGGGTGGATGAATATGGTGCAAGAATGTCCTTTAGATAGTCAGGTGAAGTTCCGTGTAAGCATTGATGTGTAATGAGAGCAGTTTTGTACTGAATTCTGTAGGTGACAGGAAGCCAATGGAGGTTATGGAGAATGGGTGTAATATGTTCAAATTTACGAGCTCTCAACAAAATCCTTGCTGCACTGTTTTGAATATATTGAAGCTTCTGAAGGTTTTTGCCAGGGATTCCAATAAACAGGGAGTTGCAGTAGTCGAGCCTGGAGGAGACAAAAGCATGGACGAGTTTCTCAGCATCAGAAAAAGTTAGAGACGGGCGAAGTTTGGAGATGTTTCGAAGATGGAAGAAGCAGGTTTTAAACAGATGCTTAATGTGATTTTCAAATGTAAGATGAGAGTCCATTTTTATTCCAAGATGAGTTCAAGGAACTGTACAGAGCAACTGGTCCGTTGACCTCAGAGAATGTGGTGGGACATATGACTGTAGCAAATCAGAGAGATGGGGCGGGGGGGGACTGTTCAGCGATTTGTAGACATACAGGAGTATTTTGAAATGGATTTGAAGGTGAACCGGTAGCCAGTGCAGGCTTGAACCGGCGATCTTCCGATCACAAGCTCACCTTCTTAACCTCTGCGCCACCACTCCCACATATCACATTTCACCAGTAATAATAATAATAATAATAATGATAATGAATTCAATTTATAACGCACTTTTCATTAGTGAAAATCTCAAAGTGCTACACACATTGAATGCTACACACATTCATAAACCGGTAGCGGCAGACTACCATGCAAGGTGCTTTCCAGTCCTACCGGGAGCAACTCGGGGTTAAGTGTCTTGCCCAAGGACACAACGACACATGGTGTGGGTGGTGAAATGTGCTCTCTTTTGCCTGAACTGGTTAAAAATCGGGCTGCTGCATTCTGGACCAGTTGTAGTTGTGTTTTTGTGGATATTTTAAACTAGAGGACTGTGCATGTAATTTGACCTCTTTTTTTTAATTTTTTTCCCAGGTGGAAGCTCCTTTTATCCCCAAATGCAAAGGCCCCGGTGACACGAGCAACTTTGACGACTACGAGGAAGAGGAAATCAGAGTTTCCTTCTCAGAGAAGTGTGCAAAGGAGTTTGCAGAATTCTAGATTTCAACCTTGAGTAGCAGGGAGAGGGGCAGAAATTGCAAAGTAAAAAGGGGGATCTGAATCCACGAAACACTTGTGTGGACTGATAATTTGCTCATTTGTTATGAGGAAAAAGTAAAATCCCCCAAATTTGGAAAGGTAGGTAAGGTGACGAACGATCTACAGAACCAGCAGTGTTGCCTTTTCTGATTGTTTCTCAACTGTTCACTATTAATTTATTTATCCCTAATGTGTTTGTGACAGGATCTTGACAAGAACAAGCATAGATTGTTGCTGTTCAGCTAGAGTTGTTTTTTTTCCTTCTTCTGATGGCATGATAACACATTTGCAGTCTTTCAAGGTGGAGGCACAGATTTTCTAGTGGAAAGGTACTGAATCTGTTAGGCTCATTCTGTTGATCGGGCCTGCTCTACAAGCTTCTTCAGCAACTGTAGAGTGATTGTTGTATCCTGTCAGCCTGGCTCTCCTCCATCTCTCCAACTGGATTCTGTCCAAGCAATACCAAGTCCAACAGACGTGCCTATCATAACGCCAACTGGTTGGAAAACTTTGTCGAACGCGTTGGTGCAGAGTTTTGACTATGGTGGTGTCGACCACTGTGGCCATGTGGTTGAAAGCTTGGAAAACCGTCTGCACCTGCCTTTGTCTGCTCAATGTGACACGATTACTGGGAAGATGATGCACTCTGCTGCTTGCGTTGAAAGCAGCGGTCTCTTCAATCAGAATGGAGTTATTTATCACAGTAAACTTCCTCAAGGCCACTGGGGGACCTGAGAGAAGTAAACATGAGGTCTGTCTCTTCTCAGCTGAATTTATTAGAGCATTTTTAAAAATTCTATTGATGATTATTTTGTCCTTTTTATGTCGATCTCTGTGCTTGTGTGTTATTTAGTGCTCAAGAGTGGCTTAACATGCCACGCTTTAGCAGCCGCTGACATTGTGGTCACACTCCTGACTATTGTTTATTTTATTATTCACATATAAATGGAGTATTCTTCTTTTCAACGCTGTCTCATAGCTGTAAAACTAAAAGAAATGTTCAAAAAGAAATATAAATTCTGCCAAATTTGCCAACTTGAGTTCATTACAGTTGTCTGTATGGCACAAGGATGGGTGGATTTAATTACGCAGAACAGTAGCAAAACTTTTCTACACCGTGTGCATGTTATTTTTGTACAGTATCACTTTTAAAGAAAGCTGGTGGAGAATATCTGAGCTGAGGTACCTGAGATTGTGGATAAAGAGTTCAAAATGGAAACGAATGCTCAATGATCTGTATGAGATCCAGTTAAAAGTGTCAAAGTCTTCTGAGCTTTGTTTCTTTCAGTGTTTGCTGATAAATCTCATTTTGGCAGATTTGGTTTTCTCCTGTTTTCTTTGTTTCTGATTTGTGACACTGTCGCACTGTTTTGCAGTCCAGCTGTTTGGGGACTGTTGAGACTGGGATTGTTTTAGTTTTCAGTTGTTTTTTTTGTTACAAATTAAACTACAGAAGCAGTTTTAAGTGGTCCACTTTTTGCCAAGTTTAATTCTGTGGATGCAAGACAATCGCAGACCAAATCTCATTGCTGGTTTGTTGACGGAACACCTTGTTATTGATCTGAAGGATGAACGTTCTCACTCATCCTTCATAGGCCCTCGGTGCTAGACTTTGTCCATTTCACTGAAAACGCTTTGGTGAGTTGTATGAATTACATCGTTCTCTTTGTCACGTTCTTGATAACGTGACTTTGTTCGAATGTTTTTGACTCGATGATTTCAGTATAGGCTCGAGTGTTCGTTTTGGTGGCGTCTTAACGTAATTGAGATCAAACACAGGTTACCTTTTGAATGTATTGGAAATGGAGAAGTTTCAAGACTGTTTGGAAACACGATGTGTATTTTTCTAATACACAAGCTTTTCTTTTCTTGCATGTAGTAAAGCGGGCAATGATGGTGAGACTTCTCCTGGACCTGAAACATGTCCATGTTTCTAGAGCTCAGACGGTCCTTTGACTTGTTTGAGCATCACATTTAACAGTGCAGTGGAACCAATTTGTCCAGATATTTCAAAAATAATAAAGCACATGCCACACTTTTTCAAATCTATTTCAATAATTTGTGCAAATTCTTTCAAACGTTGAAAAAAGCATGTGGTATCTTTTCATCTTTTTCTTGACAAGATGAATCAGAGTTTGAGAGCTGAACTTGATTCTACAGACACTGAAAACTCACATTCTTTAAGTTTCTCCATAAAAACCTTACTGACCACCGTCTAAGTCTTTTCTAACAGCTTGACACAATTGATTGCTCTGTGCTACATTAACTTTGTCTCCTGTTTGCCTTCTATTTTCACATAACTTTACTCAAACAGAACACTTTTTACATCTGAGATGTTTGCGTTCATATTTTCTAATTGTATTTTCAGAAAAAAGATCTGGGGGTGGAAAATAGCAAAAACATTGATCTTTCCTCATGAGCTGGGTACAGTGCTTGTGTAGTCTATTGTACCTTTTTTATGGGAAACGATACTGTATATCCTTGCCTTTGACAGTCTTAACTATCTTTCCCTCTGGACAACTTGAGATACCCCTAGAACACAATGAGTATGTTAAAAAATATAAACAAAGTAATATTTTGCAAAATGTATCATTCCAATAAAGTTTTACTTGTTAAGACAAACATGTAGTGATTGTTATTAATCTCATTTATGCAGTGTTTAATATTTCATAGTTTATTTTGGTTTAGTAAGCTATACAGCAGGTCTGGCTGTGGGAGCCTGTGAACGTGGGGTTTGTATGACCCTAAGCATGTAAAATGTTCACTTGTGGTTGTGAATGCCTGTTTAACCTGAATAGAAACTGTTCATGGACTGGTAAAATATTTTTTTTCATAAACCATTGGAACTTAAGCATATGTACGATAACCATTTTTTCCATCAATCCTTTAGCTATGTATACTGTATGAATATACATGTTAACTGTCATCTATCAAGGCTGTTGCAGTAGTTCCCATGATGGTGCTGCAGATCTTTCACTTGGTGATATAAGCGCGAAATTTGCCACAATTAATCTGGACCTGTATTTTGAGAAAATAACATTGGGCCTCATGCGAACATGTTCGTATTTTTATCCTAAATTTCTCTTACTTTTGTTCGTACGAAGCGTTCGTACGAACATGCCACGTCAGATTCAACAAACTCTTCTATCCTCAGGAAAAAGTGTAAATGAGCCGCGTACATATGATGAATTCCACCTGTTCTATCAACCTGCACGTGCACGCGGAGAGGTTATTTACATAATTCCCACCCCTCAAAACACCATATAAGACTACGTTTCCTGCCTCAGAGGCAAAACGTGTTCGTTCATAAAATGACAGCGAAAAGTAAAAAGAAGAACTCCGGTGCGGAGTTTGAAGTTCTGCTCTCTGAGATCAAGAAAAGAAAATCTGTCCTTATTAGCAGCGTCACTCATGTGAGTAAATGACCAGCTAAAGCCAAAGAATGTTTGTTTATAATAAATGTGGACCTTAAAATATACATGCGTCCTGGTGGCTCACTGGGTAAAGCATTGCACCGTAACCTTATCGAGACCTCGTGGGTTCGATTCCCACAAGGTATGACTATTTTTTTCCTTCTTTCTTTAGATTATTTATTCATTCCAGATTAAAAAGACTTTATGCTTTATTTCATGTTGTATTGTAAATAGTTTTCTTGTGTTTTTTAAAATCTGGAATGAATTAAAAGGAGAAAAAAAAAAGTCCCATGTGGGAATTGAACCCACAAGGTTCAGAACTGCAACGCAACGCTCATCTCATTAAGTTATCTGAGATCTGTAACTGTAACAGGAGGAGGTCAAACTAAATTCTGCGTTACCGAAGTCTGCGTTACCGAGACAAATTAAACTTAAATTAATTCATAATTTAAGTTGGTTTCAGTTTGAGATCTTCATATTAATATTGTAGTGTTAGAAAACGGCATTGATAACAAATTGATTTTAATTTAAATACTTTAATCCGTTAGTCATTATTACATTTAAAATTATAATTCGACTTCAAACAGAACCTATTGTCAAAAACAATTGTGGTGCGTGACTTTTTTAAACTCTAAATATTTTCTAAATAACGAAATATGAAGTTATTAGTGGAGAAATTCCGTCTGGATGACAGCAGACCGACTGCTCGTAAAATATACGACAGGTCCGGACCACTCGTAAATTTTGTTCGTATCTGAAAAAAATCTTAGGATACGAAAACATTGTTGAATGCCACAAATGATCCTAAATCACTCGTACGCACAGTTTAAGAACAAATCTGTGCGTACGAACGGTTCTTGCATGAGGCCCATTGTTTCCATGTGGAAAAATTGTAGTTGCCATTTTTCAAGATCGCTGCTTTTAGAAATTTTGTGATATACGTTTTTGTGCGTGCTAAATTCAATTTGGAGTCGAAGTAAATGATTTAAAAAGTTTATGTAAATCTGCACAGTCTTGCTAGTTGGCACAGTTAAATACTGTAATAATTCTATCATTTCATGAGGTCAGTCCCAGCCCTCACACTTTCATGCACTTTTAAGCACCAAAATATCCAGGGATTCAAGTTGACACCTTGTACTTTAAAATGTTTAAAGTTCAGCCATGTCAGCTGTTTTTAATCCTATATTAATGATGTGCGGCCATTTATTTTAGAGCATAATTTCTTGTATGAAGCATAAAACTTAACTACCAAAAATTTAAAAAAAATCAGTCACTTCCGGATTTGACTAATTTACAATACAATTCTCATATTTTTAAGATTTGTCAGGCTAAATTTTTCACAGCACAAATACAATCAGTCGGTGGTTGCCATTTGCTGTGGTCCATTTCCATCAGAACTCATAACTGGGAGAATGATGCCATTTTAGTTGTTTTTTATTTTTTTAATCTTTATTGAAAAAGTACAAAACAATACACTAAAATGCAGTATACAGTAATGAAATAACAGCCGCCAGGGGGTTACAAACACAGACAATAATCTATAATAACGTATTACATAAATATATTAAAGAGAGCAAGGTGCGAGTTTTAATGGCCTTCGTGTTGGTGGAATATTTAATAGTTTTGATGTATTGTTTGACCTCATTTTCAAAAATGGAGATGAGGTTTTTGATTAGTGTATCGACATTTATGAATATGCCATTTGGCTAGGTATATAATAAGATTACCGTAATAATATAGAACTGTTTCTTTAGCTGTTGGTCAGTGAAGCCAAACAAAACATGTTCAAAGCAAAGTGAGAGATCTGGTTCTATAAAAGAAGAAATCAAAATACAAATACTTTTCCAAAAGCGATTTGAGAAGGGGCAAGACCAAAATAAATCATCAGCTTTATTTATAAAGCGCTTTAACACAGCTGCAGCTGAAACAAAGTGCTGGACATACAAACAAGATAAAAGAAAGTATAAAAACAGCTACAAAACTAACACAGTGAACTAAGATTTCAATTTAAAATACAATAAAATGACAAGTTAAACGGATAAAATCAATTTAAAAATGAAGTAATATCAAGTCTCAGTTGGGTTGAAGGCCAGTGAGTATAGATGAGTTTTCAAACGGGTTTTAAAATGACAGTGAGGGGGCCTGTCGAATGTGTAAAGGCAGAGCGTTCCATAACTTAGGGACACTAACAGAGACATCTTCTGGGTTTTCATTACAAAAAGAGCAAATTATATTTATATCCTTGTTAAACCGTTGCAAATAGATTTTGATTGGGTAAAATCTGTGAATAATTTTGTATGATACTTATTATTTATCGGGTATCTGGTTGGTAAAGTCCAAATCCTTTTCCAGTTAAGGTTATTGATAAAGGTGTTATGGAGTTGACACATCTTTCTTAAATAGTGAACGTATACGACGGTTGCCATTATGGGTGGAGGAGAAGCAGATTTGACCAATTTCCAGTTTGGTTGGATCAGTGGGTATAGTGTTGGATTCTGTCTTGCTGTATTTCTACGTAAAATAATTACTCCATAGGGATTGCTTTTATTACAATATTAAATTCGTTAATAGGATCATAATGTTATATTTTATGACAAATTCTTGATATTCTTGACTGGGACCCTGTGTACATAATCTCGTTTTCAACACATGTACTACATGCGGTGCAAATGACAATAAATTCTCTCTGACTCTCTCTGACTCTCTGATATGACATTAATGATCCATCAGGGTTGAGCAACTGATGAACTAACTTGTGAATAAACAAATACAGTAAAATAAGGATTTGTTTTTTATGCAAGATGTCTCTATTGTTCCAAATATAACGTCTGTGTCCGGAGAGAAATTATGTTTGCAAATTAATGACCAAGAGAGAAGCATATCTAAAGCTTTTGACACAGTGGATCATAACATCTTGTGTCATAAGCTCTCAGAAATTGGTTTCTCTGATCACACCATTGGTTGGTTTTCTAATTATCTGTCCAATCGGAGGCAATGTGCAGCACAACGGTACTTCTTGTTATTTAACGGTTAAAAATGGTGTACCACAAGGCTCAGTCTTAGGACCAACCCTCTTTACAATTTACATAGCTAATGTAGGTCAGAGCATCCCTGATGCATCCTTACATTTCTATGCAGATGACACAGTTGTTTACTGCCGAGCTAAAACAGTAGGCTTTCCAGTTTCTGCAATTTGCTTTTGACATCATCCAGTCAGATTTGTTCCGTCTCAAACTTGTACTAAATGCTGATAAAACAAAAGGGATGCTTTTTTTCAAGCAGTTCTTCCTCTGATTTTATCCTCAAACGGTGTCCCTATTGAGTGTTGATTCCTATAAATATTTGGGTATCTTGGTTGATTCACATCTCTCTTTTAAACTCCACGTGGAAAACCTAAAGAAACTAAAAGTCAAACTGGGTTTCTTTGTCAGAAACAGATCATGTCTAACACTGAATGCTAGGAAACGCCTTGTATCTGTGACTTTCCTTCCCTCCATTGATTGCGGTGACATTCTCTACATGAATTCTCCTACAAGCACCCTGCGGATGTTGGATGTTGTCTATCATGGTGCACTAAGATTCATAACTGGCTGTGATTATCGTACCCACCACTGCACCCTGTATTCATTGGTTAACTGGACATCATTATCTCACACAGACTCTTCCACTGGTACATTTTCATCTTTAAATCACTTCTTGGTCTGCTGCCCTCATACATCTCCTCCTACATGTCTCTGCGTGAGTGCAGCTACAGCGTGCGCTCTCAGGACATGATTACCTGCAGTGTTCCGTCAGTGAGGACTGAACTTGGAAAAAGAGCCTTCTCCTATTCTGCTCCTGCTTCCTGGAATATCTTACAAAAAGATCTGAAGTTCTCGGCCCTGACCTCTCTAAATGGTTTTAAGAATCTTTTGGAATCCTGGCAAAAACCATTGCAGATATGTTCCTGTTTTTGATTTTGTACATCTACCTTGTGGTGTTTTGCTAGTTTTAGATACTTTGCATTTCACTTTGTAGTTCTCATGTTTTTCTGTTGTTTAAGGAAATTCTACCATTGCTGTTCATCATTCTTTAGTTTATAGCAGGTCGCTTTTGTAAATGAGCCCACGAGGCTCAATGAGATTTACCTGACTAAATAAAGGTTGAATGAATGAACGAATGTTTGTGAAAACTGGAGTCATTTATGAGTAGACTACGTTCCAGTCTCTCGCCGTCTCCGAACAGCAGACATTGTAATGTGTACAGTATTGTTATAAATACAGTTCTGTTTTTTTTTTTTTTTTGGTGCAGTCTCCCACTGGGCGGAAAAAAGATGGACGCCCGCATTTCGTGCCACAATCAGCTTTTTTAACATGTCCTGATTGTCCCCTTATAAATACTGAAACGTGTTACGTGCACGATGGGCTAAATGTGAAATAAACTGTGTTAAAAATAAAAGTAACAATGTTTTGCTATGAACAGTCGAAAAGCTCCCACTTTTCGACTGGAACTGAGAGTTCCTGTGAACATCCCCTTTTCCAACAGTGTACGGTCGGGGCATCTGGTCACGTGACCTTGTCATTCAAGGTCACGTGTGTCTGCAGCAACGGGGGCCATTACTAAAACGGTCAGACGTCTGCACTTGTTTTGATAGATATTGGCCATATAGCCCTAAGGGCTGACTATAGTGTGTTTAATATAGAACACAGAATGTTTGTATAAAATAAAATTAAAAATGCCAGACAGCTGTGCGTGCAACGGATGTAGCAACAGAAGACAAAAAGGAAAATGTGTCTCCTTTCACAAATAAGCAGATTTGACCATATTTACCTTGAAGTGAATGACCAGAATTCAAGATAACGGTTTTAATGTATTCTATAATATCGATGTAGTATGCTGTTCAGGATGAATCAGGCTGTAGTACAAAATATTACATGGAACAAGCTGTCATTGCATCCAGTTGTAATATTTACAATGTGTAAAATACAGTAATGTTATATACTGTACTGTATTTAACTTTTTTTTAGGTTTCCATTAGACAGACCACCCCTATTGAAAAGATGGTTAGCCTATATCAGGAGGGAAAACTTTTATCCCACTAAGCATCACCGGATATGCAGTGAACATTTTCTAAGTGGCGACTACATAAGAGGTAAATACAGTAATACTAAATATATAAGTTTTTCTTGTACTTTTATGCAACTCTCCTTATGCAATGCCCAAGTTGGGCACTAAATCAGTTTTTCTTTCAGCAACATTTATAATAGTCCACAGTATTATTGTCAGAGTCAGAGAATCTTTCTCATTTGCACCACATGTGATGAAACAAGATTATGTACACAGGGTCCCAGTTACATCCAACAATAAAATGTAAAAGAAGAACAGTAATAACATCTAAAATATGAACTAAGAAAAACATCAACTAAAAATACACTAAGCACTAACATCGTAGAAAACCACTACTCCAAACAGCAGCACGAACATGAGTCTGTATGAGCAGATGGGCACGAATGAACACAGCAACATTAAAACAGATCAGCAGCAACATGTTGTGATATTTTGCAGTGATTATTCTGATTAATTATTTATTCATGAGTCTTAACAGCCTCAGGGTAAAAGCTGTTCCTCAGTATAGTGTTTCTAGTGGTTTATTGTGGTGTTTTTATTACATATAAATGGTAAAATATTCTAAAATACTTAGTTAATGGCACACGTGGAGTTATATAGCTATGTTAACACACCTCAGTTGTGACATTAATTTTTTAATCTGTACTGTACCGGTATATGGTTTAATAAATTATGTAATTTTGTATGTTACTGTATTTATTTTTTCAGGTCTACACCCAAGGGACGACCAGTATGTTATCAAACATGAACTGAAGGACAATGCAGCTCCCACACTATTTCTTGCAAATCCTTTGATAAAGCGGCATAGGCTTCTGCTCAGACATGGACCCCCCAGCAACAAACTGAGAAAGGAGAAATCAGGCCCATCAAATTCTGAACATACCTATTGTTATCCTGAAACTTTCGAGGAGAGACTTGAAGATGCATGGTCACGTCTTCAAGATTCAAAGAGTATGCTGAGGGTGTTGAAACAAAAGGTAAAAAGAAAAATGAGAATTTCAAACCAGCTTAGGAAAATATGGAACAATAAGATCTGTTATATAAGTTGGAGCTAGGTCGTTGAGAGCTTTGTTAGAAGTAGGATTTTGAATTCTGGATTTGACAGGGAGCCACAGGAGAGAAACTAAAACTGGAGAGAGATGATCTCCTACTAACTCAAGACTCTGGCAGCAGCATTTTGAATCAACTGAAGATGTATTTGGACACCCAGATAACAAACCATTGCAATAGTCCAGTCTAGGCGGGACATATGCATGAACCAGTTTTTCTGCATCTTCTGCCAAACTACAACATTAGTACAGAGACACCACTGAAGTTAGGTCAGCCGGCAAAGACGAGCATGGCATAAGATATTCAGAGGGATTGAATAAATTTGCTGTGAATGTTTTATTTTTACAGTCTTCGGGCATACAAGTATCTTTATAAGCACTTGCATCTTCCTATTTAAAAGTGGAGTGCCAGCTTTCACTGTCTGCCAGGATTTTAAAAGTTCTGGCCCACCTGAAGAAAGCAGTAAGTGAGAATATTGTGCTTTAAATGTTCAACTCGATGACTAAGAAAAGAAGTTGTGCTTGACCGCATCATTACGCAAATGCAGGCTAGACTGCAATGCTCCAAACATCTTCAGCAGGCACTCTTACTAAGGAACCTCTGGTATTCATGGTGGTGTGAATTATAAGTTTCCAGTTTTCTACTTCGTTAACCATTTAGCAGGGTATATGGAAGCCAAAATGGTTAAACAATTACATGTTCTCTCCGTCATGAAGGTGCTTGCTGTAGTGTGTGACGGATCACATGCAAAGCAAGAAACAAAGTGAGATTTACATTATAGGATTTTATGTAACAAACTTTAGTTTTATAGAACTCATTTGGCTACACATTGTCTTCTAAAACTGAACGTTCTAAAACTGTGCCACAATATTTAGATCTTATTAACAACAAAGCACCTTATGCAAGGCATTGTAGGAAGGTGCTATACAAATAAAGTTTATTATTATTATTATTATGTTATTGTGGGAGTGATGGCACCGAGAAGGCGAACCTTGATCGGAAGATCGCTGGTTCAACTCCCATTACCGACAACATCAAAATGTGGGTGTGATAGGTGAAGCACCACCTGCCTCCACCCTCATTTGCTCCACTCTGGGCCCTTGAGCAAGGCCCTTAACCGCAGGCGCCCATCAGCTCCCTGCAGAGGGCTGTGGTAGCTCGGTGGTTTGTGGATGTGTCAGGAGGGCATCCAGAGTAAAAACAGTTGCCAAGTATTTGTGCGTGTTAAGGCTCCAGTATAGCTATGCGTACGTCCGTACGCGTGTCCGTACGCGGCGCGCGACAGCCCCACACCACAACGTACGTTCTTGTGTAATTCTCACGTTTTGGCACCAAATTCTTGATGTCATTTGAGCAGCTGCAGGGCAGAGCGTTTACCTACGGGACAAATTGAGTTTGCTGATTGGTCATTTGCTGACACACTGCATTGATTGACAGGTGGGGAAGCCGGGGGCTGGCAGCTGCAGCCGCAGCAGTGTTCTGTGTTTATATGTTAATAAAAAGTAAAAATACAAAAAAAAACAGGGAGCGCTGGTCCTGCAGCCCACACATCAGACCAGCACACCAGGAAATCTCCAGAACCTCCCGCAGCCACGCTGGACCTGAGTTTAATTCGCTCGTGACAAATTCGTTCATTTCTCATCATCTCAGTCATGGAGTCAACGGAGGAGGAAGCGATCACTTGCATTTTGGCAAAAAAAAACAAAAGAAAAGGCCAGATCAAGGATGAAGATGGGGAATTTAATACATTTGTGTCACATACAAAACAGTCCGGCGCTGGGCAGTTTATTGTGCGACAACACGTTTGCGTACGCGGTCGTAAAATTTGAGCTTTGCGCGTACATGCCCTGCGGGGATACGCTTGTACCTCTGCGTGCGTACAGCTGCGTATGGACGTATGCAGAGCTATACGGGAGCCTTTAGTTTGCTGTGGCGACCCCTGAAGAAGGGAGCAGCCGAAACAAGATAATTAATAATAATAATTAATTCAACCTTTATTTACACAGATAAATCACATAGAGCCTCAAAGACTCATAATATATCAAATTTCCAGGCTGAAATTTCCTCACATTTTCCAACATCCAAAGCATTTATCTTAATTCTTCCATATTGAAGTTATAAAAATTATTGTTTAAAAAAATTGCTTGGTGTGTAAGAATAAAAATAGCTAAATCGATTGCAGTACTGTACAAAGTCAGAGACCTATTGAATGATAAAGCTCTGTATTTGTTGTATAACACAATCATTGTTCCACACTTAATCTATTGTATTGATGTTTGGGGGAATGCGTGTAAAACAATCACAAAGCCTATTTTTGTATTACAGAAAAGAGCTGTAAGAATTATCACTAGAAAACATTACCGTCATCCATCAAGTACATTATTTTATCAACTGAAGTTATTGAAGTTCCATGATTTGGTAGACTATAATATATGTGTTGTTTCCATGTCAGTTTGTCATCAATGATAACACCCAAAAACTTCACCTCACTCACTCTACAAATCTCAACACCCTCAATTTTGAGTGGAACATCAACAGTTTTCTTTTTATTACTGAATATCATGTAATTAGTTTTTTCTAGATTTAATGATAATTTATTTATTTTAAACCAAGTTTGTATCTTGACAAATTCTGTCTTTATCAATTCCAACATTTGTTCTATATCTTCACCTAAACAGAAAAATGTGGTATCATCAGCAAAAAGTACACATTTAAGGAGTCCTGACACATTTACCAAGTCATTCACATATAAAATAAATAGCTTTGGTCCAAGTACAGAGCCTTGGGGAACTCCACATGTGATATTACAGAGGTCAGATCTTACATCATTTATTTGTACAAATTGTTTCCTATCTTTCAAGTAGCTAGATACCCACTGTAATGCTGGTCCTCTAATACCATATTTGTTCAGTTTTTCAAGGAGAATGGTGTGATCAATAGTATCGAATGCTTTTTTTAAATCAACAAAAATACTGATACAATATTGTTTTTGATCGACAGCAGTAGTTATTTGTTCCATTAATTCCATGAGAGCCATTGATGTAGAGTTTTTTGCTCTAAACCCATACTGACTGTTGCTTAGAATATTTTGTTTATCTATAAATTGATCTAGTCTGTTTACAAATAGTTTTTCAAGAATTTTTGAAAACTGTGGTAACAAGGATATAGGTCTATAATTGTTGAACACACATTTATCACCATTTTTAAAAAGAGGAACGACCTTAGCTACTTTCATATTATCTGGAAATATTCCTGTTGAAAATGATAAATTACATATGTATGTAAACGG
This sequence comes from Garcialebias charrua, assembly GCA_038048925.1. Classification (NCBI taxonomy): domain Eukaryota; kingdom Metazoa; phylum Chordata; class Actinopteri; order Cyprinodontiformes; family Rivulidae; genus Garcialebias; species Garcialebias charrua. Next base: position 16,128 of record JBBPBX010031575.1, read on the forward strand.
CTCAATAACATGGCTCATTATGTCCTTTACAAACATCATATCCATGTCCACCCAGTCTTTTGATCTCTTGTCTGTAAGATTTTTTACTACATTCATTATTTCCTCTTTGTTAGTTCCATTTAGAAAAATACTATTTGCACAACCTTTAATTGAATGGATCACATTATTATCTGCTTTTGGTATTTTAGCTGCAAGGCTTGATCCAACATTCACAAAATATTGATTAAATCCATTTACAATTTCATTTTCATCATGAATTTCATCGTTGTCTTTTACAAAGTATTTTGAAATACCAGTTTTTGTTTTATGATTCTTCAGGACACTATTCATTACTCGCCATGTTGCTTTCATATCACCATTACTTTTATCTAATAATTTACTATAATATTCTTTCTTATGTTTCCTTATAATCCCTACTAATTTATTTTTATACTTTTTATATTTTTCTTCAGCGCTCTGACTTCGCAATTTCAAGAAACATGAATACAAATAATTCTTTTTTTTACAAGCATTTCTCAACCCTTTTGTCATCCATGGTTGATCAACCGTATTTCTCTTTGTATGATTTGTTTGCACACAATTCTTTTCATACAGAGCCTCCAAGATATTCATAAACTCATCATATGCTCTGTTCGCATCATCAACATACACATCACTCCAGTCTTGTTTATCCAGATCCTCTTTCAATTTTTCCAAAACTCTTTTTGACGTGTTTATGATCTTTTTCTTCGTTGTAACTGCTTTTGTGATGTTTTGATCATTTTTATAGATTGTGAAAACTGGTAAATGATCACTTAAGTCGGTCGTTAAGATACCACCTATCACGTCCCCATTTGTTATATTTGTGAAAATATTATCAATTATTGTGGCACTATGAGTTGTAATTCTTGTTGGCTTTGATATCAATGGATACATATTTAAACTGTACATTGAGTTTATAAATGTGCTTATGTTATTTGAATCTGTTTTATTTCCCATATCAATGTTAAAGTCTCCACACAAAAAAACATTTTTATTAAAACTCTTCTCCATTAGCTCCAAGATTTTATCCGTGAATATTTCTATATTTGCTCCTGGTGATCTATATACACAACTTATTATTATGTTTTTATTGTTTTTGTTTATTATTTCTATTGTTATCATTTCCATAATATTATCAACTATTATTGACATTTCACTATTTAATTTACATTTTATTTCATACTGTATTATCAGTAGTTAGAAAATTAGAAAGAGTTAGTCATTTTGTACTGTTGGTTGAAGATTATTATTGTTTAATCTGATTGTTGGAAAAAAAGGGGCAGATATAATAAGATTTATTCTTCTTTCTGCTATTCATTTTTTTATATTTTCATTTCATTCATTTCATTTATTAATTTGTATAGCACCTTACACAACCACGGTGATGGTGACCAAAGTGCTTAACAAAAAACAGTGCAGTACTTAAAAAGACAACGGATTAAAAATCAAGAAAAACACAACATAATAGCAAAAATAAAACCAGAAATGTCACCACATATTTAATTACTAAAAGCCAGTTGGAATAAAAAAGATATAAAAAGATATTTTGTACATTATCATTTATGGGATTGTCTTGTATTGTTTCTTTTGTAAAAAAAAAATGAACAAATTTAATAAACATAAACTACGACTATCTCGTAAGACGAAAATCTTGTAAATCGAGGATCACCTTTATATACCGCACGAGCCGCCACTACATGTACATGTACGGTAATGAACAGTTACCAAGTTAACAAGCACTTCGCCTAATTATAAAAAAAACACATACATAAAAAGTAAAAAAATAATTTCTTACTTTGAGCTGCAGCTTGTCTCAGTCTGCATGTTAGCTCTTGCAAGTCTGAGCTCCGCTTCGTGCAGCTCCACGCAGTCCAAGCTGTTTACAGGAAGGACTGTTAGCTTGTTAACGCCATATATTTGGAGCCAGAAAAAGATTTAATAACTTACTGAAAGCCGTTTCTCTGCGGTGTCCGTCCACCCAAAACAATCTGCTGCACCTGTTAGCATTAGCCCATCCAGAAAGGCTGTCGGTGCGGTTTCTCCGCGTTTTAGCATGTTAGCTTCTCTGTTAGCTCGGTGTCCCCGACATCTTAGGCTGCCAAGCGGACATCGAGGCGAGCTCCAGGACGCAGGTGGCCTCTCCGCGGCCTGTCGGCTCGGTGTCCCCGCGTTAGCATTAGCTGCGTGTTAGCCCAGCCCATGAGCTGCTGTTGTCGGGCGGCGCAGCGTGGTGGGGGGAGCGATCGGCGGCTGCTGCTCCGGGCCTGAGAAGTCCACAGAGTTCACCAAGCGTTTCCAGCTAATTTATCCGTATGAGGCAACCCTGATCGGACAAACGGTCCTCCAAAGCCAGCTGCCGAGTGCCGAGACTGGAATTAAACGTAAAATGGAGGAGACTGCGGCATTTCCGGACACGTCCGGAAGCTGCGCAAATATGATTAAAAATTATAATTTTTATTATAATTATTATTTATAAAGCCTTTAAAACAACCACAGTTGTAACAAAGTGCTGTACACATGAATTTAAGAACATTAAAAAAAATTATTTCATATTTTTATTAAATATGATAACCTCGTAAATTCGGAACCTCGTGAGTCGATGTGCTCGTAAATCGGGGACCACCTGTAATTTGAAGAAAGAGCAGCCGAAACACACTTGCCTATTGTAAAAAAAAATATATATATAGATGCTGTGAAGTAAAGTATTGATAAAGTAAAAGTTCATTCTGTGGTTCAATCGTCATCCTCCACCGCGCGCGTGCTGAACGTGGCGCGAGGCGCTCGCTCACGTTTCGGAACGTGAATTCCACCTTAAAAAGACGAAACTTTTTTCGCCGCATCTCCGTCGTTCCACCTTAAGCGCACACGCGAACGCGGGAGGTGTGGAGTCGAGGTTTCCGTTTCTCTGCGAGGCTCGCGCCCTACCGCCGCGGATAACGAAAATCACCGAGTGTGTAACGTTTTAACCCGACGAGGCGGGGGGAGAAAGAGACAGAGAAGAAAACATGTCTGAACCCAACTACCGCGAGTGGATTTTGGACACTATCGACTCGCTGCGGTCTCGAAAAGCCCGGCCGGACTTGGAGAGGATTTGCCGAATGGTCCGGAGACGGCACGGGTCCGAGCCCGGCCGAACCTGCGCCGAGCTGGAGAAACTGATCCAGGAGCAGACCGTGCTGAAAGTTAACTACAAGGGCTCCATTTCGTATCGGAACGCCGCCAAGGTTCAGCGGAGGAGCCGAAAGAAGGACGATGTGTCGCCGACCACGGCGGCGGCGCGGAGGAGCGCGGCGGCGGACGACGCCAGCCACTCGGACCTGAGCAACGGGGACAGCGCTGTCGGTGCCGCCGACCCGGACGAGGAGGATCTGGAGGTAAAACATGGAGGGTTCGTGAGGAGCGACCGTTTGAGCGTGCGGTTGTCACTGCGCATCACGTTCTGCGCATCACGGCGAACAAGTGAAAAGAAGCTAAAATGCGTGGTTTGATAAACATTTTATTTAAAAATGGACGTATTTTTGTATTATTCACTGTGAGGGGGAGGGGGGGAGTGATTCGCACGCGCACCCAAACTGCCGCAGACGGGGAGCGGCGGTTGGAGCTCGCTCGAGCGCTGCGAAGAAAAGAAGGTGCGCTTCACAAGCTAGCGCGACTGTAGCGCTAGCTTGTGAAGCACAAGGCGCAAACCAAAAGAGCGGAAAAGTTTGCCTAAATATTCTGCTCGTGCGCGACAACACGAGCCTCCATTATTACCAGAGGCAGAAAAGCGCTTTTCAAGCCCCGAAAAACTCTGCGTTTTTGGAGGCGAAGCGAAGAAACGGTGCCAAGTTTTCACCGGAAACACGGGGAGCCGGGGCTGTCACAATAAAAGCATTCAAATGCGCTTCGTGCAGCGGTGGTTTTATTTTTAAAAAGACGGAGCTGGAAACGCTTGTTTTCATTCTGTGTGGCTTGTTGTCGGTGTGGGAGTGGATGAAGGGGGGGAAAGTCTCGGAACAGCGCGGATGAAGGAGACGGGATCGTGTGGCGATGATGGGACATTTGGTTCATTTTATTGTCCCTGAAAAACGAGTTCAGGCGCTCATGTGTCAACGTGTCCCTCCACATATTCTCCTGTGCTTTTAATATTGTTTTCTAATTGTCTCATTATACGACTATCTACCGTAAAGTCCCTCTTTTAAGAAACGCATAAACAAAACACCTGTGCGGCTGAGGTGGATTTATTTTTCCTCGTGACGGGAGAATGTCGACGCAGTGCACAGTCCAACCCCCCCTAGATCCATTATCGGACACCCGGTCACGTCCGAGGATGTGGCGTTCAGTGTCGCTGTGGCCCTTCTCGTCCCGTGCAGGCTGCAGCATATATGCATCTAATCGTGACTGTCCGAGGCCATTATATTTAAATATATATTTAAAAGACAGTCACAGCAGCCAGGGCAAAGTAAGGAAAGCAGCGGAGCTGCTTGATGGCGGATGCGCCTGTCCGAGCTGCGATCACTGGAGACACCCGCGTTTCTGCTGCGGCTGTTTCTCTCTGAACAGACTCCCGCGGACAAGCTTATTTTATCTTTATTTATTTTTGCTTTTGATTAAGAAAATTGCAGGCGTGTCCGATAACGGAACCATATGCGTTTCTCTTTAAACCGATACGGTTTTTTTTTTTTTTGTGTACAGTAAACTGTTGACCCCGTAAAGTCAAAGTAAACGGATCAAAACGTCTGTCCATCGAGTTTACTTCGTGTTCGTTGTTTATTTCTCTTTGCGTGGTGCGTGTGTTTGCAGCGGCTCGGAAACGACAGACACAATGGCGAAGGTTTTTTTTTTTTTTTTCCCCTCTCCAACTCCATGCGCACTTTGGAGGAAATCTGAGCGGAGAAAAACGCCTCTCGTCGGCCCCGTTTTCATTCTGCTCTGTGTGAACGCTCCGGATCAGCATCTAAACACCAGACAGATGTGCAGGTTTTGGCACAAGTGAAATGATGTTGGAGACCCAGAGGACAGTGCGCGCGCGCTCCTCTTGCACGCAGCCGCACGCTAGGTAATCCACGCACACACACACACACACCAGGGTTGCCAGATCTCCAGACCGAAACAAGCGGTCAGCTCCTTGAAAACAAGCCCGAAACAAGCGACTCGATCTTTTACGAAAAGCCCAAAACCAGCCCAACTGGCAACCCATCCCATTGTGTAAAAAAAGGCAGTTTTTAAACAGTATAAACATATTTATTATGGCATTACATATAACCAGCAAAATTATACATTGAAGAACGTATGAAGTCTAAAAAATAAAAATCCATTTTGCATTTTTATACAGCTGGTTTGTCATGTGTACAAATTAAAAAATAAAATTGACAGTTGGTTGTGATCCAGTCTTGGAAGAGCACGCTCTTTCTCCCAATCTTTATTATATTTTTTTCCATATTTACCCCACTTAGAGCTCATATTAGCGTTGTCTTGGCTAGACAAAGAATAAAGAACAGAGACAAAGAACAAAGAACAATGTTGAATTCGCGTGTAGTCGGAAGTCCTGTGAAGAAACACGGTTTTTAATTTTAAACTCACTTTGAAAGTAATTTTCATTAATTTATCATTTTGTTTGCTAAAAACGAACAGTTGAATGATACAAGATATATACTGTATATGTTGTGTCACTATATGCAAAGTTCAAAAATGATGTCACAATACCTTTAAAATAACTTCAGGAGTACATTTTACATGTAACATTCAGATTCAGTTTATTGCCATTGTCAATGAACAGGATTCACAGACTAGGAATTTGCTTCGGCATAACGGTGCATAAAATATAGAAACATAAAACATAAAAAACATAAACCATAAAACATCAATACAATATTCAGTGAACAAAACCTACTAAGAAACAGCGCAATTAGAGTGGTGCAATCAAAATACAGTGATACAGTGATTCCCAATCAAAATACAAAATACAGCGACCAAGGCAAGTTATGGGGTAACATGGTTATGAGTGTTCAAAAGTCTGACAGCAGAGGGGAAGAAACTGTTTTTATGGCGGGAGGTTCTGGTCCCAATTGACCGAAGCCTCCTGCCTGAGGGGAGTCGTTCGAACAGACCGTATGCAGGGTGAGAAGGGTCAGCTGTGATCCGACCTGCTCGCCTCACAGTCCTGGAGACGTACAGGTCATGGAGAGATGGGAGACTACAGCCGATTACCTTCTCAGCAGAGCGCACGATGCGCTGCAGTCTGTGTCTGTCCCTGACAGTGGCCCCGGCGTACCACACTGTGATGGACGCGCTGAGGATGGACTCGATGATGGCCGTGTAGAACTGCACCATCAGCTTGGCCGGCAGCTTGGCCTTCCTCAGCTGTCGCAGGAAGTACATCCTCTGCTGAGCCTTTTTGATGAGGGAGCTGATGGTTGGCTCCCACTTGAGGTCCTGGGTGATGGTGGTGCCGAGGAACCGGTAGCAGTCCCCAATGATGATGGGGGTGTTGTTAAAGGTGATGGGGGGCAGAGGGGCTCTGTCTTTCCTGAAGTCCACAATCATCTCCACTGTCTTCTGGGCATTGAGCTCCAGGTTGTTGTTGCTGCACCAGGTCACCAGCCGACCCACCTCTCTCCTGTACGCAGACCAGTATATAACATACAGATAAGCAGCACATTCGCATGAAACCCCACATATGACAAACCTCACTACTCGCGTTACAACAAGCCCAAATAAGCGACACAACGCCCATGGTAAGCCCAAAAAAAAAAAAACCAAATAAGCAACGCAACGCCCACGGTAAGCCCAAAAAACGTCGCACGCGGCTCACCAAATTTATAAGCAACTCCAGGAAAAAACAAGCCCAATGCCGCTTGAAATAAGCGGACTTGGCAACTATGACACACACACACAATCCATGGCTGCTGAAAGGGGGAAAACTAGTTCCATCCTACCAGACGTCTAACTGCCTATTTGTATACTGTATATATTTTTTTATGAAGCAGCACAGCTGCCAAACCCTCAGTAGTGATCAAGTCTCCTGTAACCTTGCAGCACTGCAGGCTTGTTGAGTTATCCATTTCAACAAATTAAAGGGTTTAGGATTCTTTGAATGACTGTTTATCACCTTTTGTCTTTTAAGCCAGAGAGTATGGGCTGCATGATCTTCTTCTTCTTCTTTCGGCTTCTCCCTTCGTTAGGGGTCGCCACAGCGAACTAGTCGCACAAAGACTTGGCAATTGTTTTTACGCCAGATACCCTTCCTAATACAACCACAGACCACCGAGCTACCACAGCCCTCTGTGTGGAGCAGAGAGCTGATATCTAGGGTGCCCGGGGGAGCAGATGGTGTGGGCTAAGGGCCTTGCTCAAGGGCCCAGAATGGGGGCAGATGAGGGTGGAGACAGGTGTGACCGCTTCACTTATCCCACCCACATTTTTGACGTTGTCGGTACCGGGGCTTGAACCGGCGAGAGTAGGGCTGCACGATAGAGGACGCCATTTCTTCCGTGGTCCACACTGCTCTCACCCACCTGGATCAGAAAGACTCATACGTGCGTCTGCTCTTTGTGGACTTCACATCTGCCTTCAACACCATGATCCCCCAAACTCTGATAGACAAACTATCTACACTTGGACTAAGCCCCTCTATTTGTAACTGGGTACTAGACTTCTTAACAGACAGACCACAGTCCGTGAAGATCCACAACTTCTCCTCCTCCACCATAACCCTCAGCACTGGCTCTCCTCAGGGATGTGTGCTGAGCCCCCTTCTGTTCACTCTGCTCACATATGATTGTACAGCCACACTTCCAGGCTGTCATATTGTTAAGTTTGCAGATGATACAGCGGTGGTGGGATGCATCACAAACAATGATGAGTCCAGCTACAGACAGGAGGTGGAACACCTGGAGAGCTGGTGCAAAGAGAATAATCTTCACATGAATGTGAAGAAGACAAAGGAGATGATTGTGGACTTCAGAAGGAACAAACACACCCACGCCCCACTGAAAATAGGTGGGTCTGCAGTGGAAGTGGTCTCCAGCTACAAATACTTGGGTGTACACATGAATGATAACCTCAGCTGGAGCAACAACACCACCAGCCTGATCAAGAAAGGTCATCAGAGACTCTACTTCCTCAGACGGCTGAGACGTGCTGGTCTGAGCAGCCCAGTTCTCACCTCGTTCTACAGGTGTGCAGTGGAGAGCGTCCTGTGCTCCAGCATCAACGTGTGGCATGGAGGCTGCACAGTTGAAGAGAGGAAAGCTCTGCAGAGAGTGGTGAAGGCTGCACAGAAGTCTGTTGGAGTCAGTCTCCCCACAATCACAGACATTTACACCTCCAGATGCAGAAAAAGAGCGACCTGCATCATGAAAGACCTCACTCATCCAGCACACTCACTCTTTGCCCCACTCCCCTCAGGACGGAGGTTGAGGAGCATCAAGTGTAGAACCACTAGACTGAGGAACAGCTTCTACCCTGAGGCTGTTAGACTCATGAATAAATAAAAATAAAAAAAAAATAAACACTGCAAAATATCACATCATAGCTGATGCTGATCTGTTTTCTTGTTGCTGTGTTCATCTGTGTTCATCTGTGACCATCTGCTCATACAAACTCATGTTCGTGCTGCTGTTTATTCCCACTATATTAGGCTTAGTGTATTACTAGTTGATGTTTTTCTTAATTCTAGATGTTATTACTGTTTTTCTCTTGCATTTGTTGTTGGATGTAACTGGGACCCCGTGTACATAATCTCGTTTTCATCACATGTACCACATGCGGTGCAAATGACAATAAAGACTCTCTGACTCTCTGACTCTGATATGGACCACAATTACCGGTAATAACTCAATATTTTTAAGATAAATCGCAATATTTTTCATTCAACCTTTATTTAGGCAGGTTAATCTCATTGAGCCTCGAGGACTCATTTACAAGAGAGACCTGTCTACAAACTAAAGAATGATGACAACAGCAACAGTAGATTTTCCTTGAACAATCAACAATAGACAAACATAAGAGAGAAATACAGATTTTTTTTTAACAAGTTAAAACAAAGATATCAAAGTAGCAAAACAGACAGATTATAAGGCAGATGTAGAAAATCAAAAACAGGAACATCTGCATTGGTTTTTGCCAGGATTCCAACAGATTCTTAAAGCCATTTAGAGAGGTCAAGGTCGAGAGCTTCAGATCTTTTTGTAAGATATTCCAGGAAGCAGGAGCGGAGTAGGAGAAGGCCCTTTTGCCAAGTTCAGTCCTCACTGACGGAACACTGCAGGTAAAATAGGTCATGTCCTGAAATGGTAAATGGAGCTTATTTATATAGCGCTTTCCAGCCCCCCTATGAGGGACCCCAAAGCGCTTTACAATACCAACCATCCACCCATTCATACATACATTCATACACTGGTAGCGGCAGACTGCCATGCAAGGTGCCATCAAGTCCTACCTGTCCTGAGAGCGCACGCTGTAGCTGCACTCACGCAGAGACATGTAGGAGGAGATGTATGAGGGCAGCAGACCAAGAAGTGATTTAAAGATGAAAATGTACCGGTGGAAGAGTCTGCGTGAGGTTAATGATGTCCAGTTAACCAGTGAATACAGGGTGCAGTGGTGATTACCGTACCCACCACTGCACCCTCTATTCACTGGTTAGACATCATTAACCTCACGCAGACTCTTCCACTGATACATTTTCATCTTTAAATCACTTCTTCGTCTGCTGCCCTCATACATCTCCTCCTACATGTCTTTGCGTGAGTGCAGCTACAGCGTGGGCTCTCAGGACATGATTACCTGCAGTGTTCCGTCAGTGAGGACTGAACTTGGAAAAAGGACCTTCTCCTACTCCGCTCCTGCTATACAACATCTATCTCGATATTCAAAAAAGAAGTTCAAGACAAAAACAACTGGACTTTTATTTGTAACAGAAGACATTTCTCTTCTCTGAGAAGCTTTCTCAGTTCAAAGCGCATAGAGTATGGGGTTCAGGTTATGAACTTGAGATAAGATACACACATATGCAGATTGACCTATCGCACCTCACAGTAGTGTGAAAACTGGCTGGGCATCAGTCCTAAAGCTGCATTATAAGTTGTTGAATTTTGAAATCTGAGGCCTCCTCTGTTTAGAGATGGTTTCTCTCTTTTTACATAAATTGCTTCCTTC
>JBBPBX010031576.1:15983-27440 GCA_038048925.1 Garcialebias charrua
GAATCTACAGAAATGTGAACTGATGGCGATTCATAACACTAATCTAACAGAAGCATATGGTATTCCCATTAAATCCTCAGTGAAATATCTTGGAATGGTAATAACTAAAGATACTAAACTCAGTGATACTCTTAACATAGAGAATAAAATCCAGAACTGCAAATCTCAGTTAAACGGATGGAATCAAAGAGATCTAACGCTATTCGGGAGAACCTACCTAACTAAAATGGAATCACTGTCTCGTTGTATTTATCCGGCTTATTCGATGGCCATACCTAATAAATATATTAAAGCCATAAATCAACTAAACTTCAACTTCATCTGGAAAAATCGAGTCCACTACTTAAAAAAAGCAAACATGGTAAAAGATTTTAAAGATGGTGGTTTTCAAACAATTGACTTTGAATGCTTAAATGCTGTCTTAAAAATAAACTGGCTGAAATCTTTTTTAATGAATGGAAATAGTATTTGGTATTGTCTTCCCAAAGGTTTGTTTAAAAAACTTGGTGGTATAGATTTTGTTCTCAAATGTGACTTTAATGTTGTTAAACTCCCTGTGAAGCTAGCTGACTTTCACAAGCAGGTGTTGTTATGTTGGAAACTCATGTACTCACACAATTTTACTCCCCACCAAACTCCGATCTGGAATAATAGATATGTACTACACAGAAGTAAATCTCTGTATTTGGATCACTGGATGGAAAAAGGTATTTGGTCCATAAAACATCTTCTAAAGGACAATGGAAGCTGGTTGTCTTATGAAGATTTCTGTGCACTATATAATTTGAACTGCTCACTCTCTCAGTTTAACACAGTTATAAACTCTATCCCTACTGCAGTCAAATGTATGGTCCAAAATATAAGCACTGAAACAGCTAACCTCCACTTACCTACACCTCAATAAACATATCCAGAAGAGGTGACAACAATTTATCCTTAAAATTTTTATATAGGTCAATGGGGATACCATCAGGTCCTGCTTGCTTACCGGATTTCATTCCATTAATGGCCTGTGCTAGTTCCTCTTTATATATTTCTATATTTAAATCAGCTCTACTGTCATCTGCAATGACAGGAATATGTATCCCATTCAAAAACGTATCAAATTCTATTTGGTCTAAATTTCCTTGAGTATCATATAATTTCTGATAATAATCTTTAAATGCATTATTGATATCCCTTGGGTCTATTAGAGTTTTGTCTTGTGTTATAATTGATGTGATTAATGTTGTTGCTTCAAGTTTTTTTATTTGCCAAGCTAGAAGTTTTCCAGCTTTGTCCCCTTGCTCGTAAAAGTTTTGTTTTAATCTTAAGAGACTGGATGCAGCTCTGATACTATACTGTTTATCATATTCTGCTCTTAAGAGCAACAGTTGTTTTTTTCAGCTCAGTATCATTTGTTTGAAAAACCCTCTCCTGAATGTCCTTTATTTTGTTTTCTAGATGCTGCCTTTTAGTCTTGGCTTCCTTGGACTTTTTGCCTGTAAAGCTAATAATATGTCCTCTAATAAATGCTTTAAAGGCATCCCATCTGATGCAAGCTGTTGTCTGATTTGTGTTCAACTGAAAGAACTCATCAATTTGTAGCCCAATATATTTAACAAAATCTTCATCCTGCAGCCATTTATGCTGAAAACGCCATCTAGGGGGGTCCCTGGTTAAATTCTCATCACGGTAGCTAAGACAGCACGGGGCATGGTCTGAGATCACAATGCTGTCATACTTACAGTTTTGAATTTTAGATAATAGTTCTGACGAAATTAAAAAATAATCTATTCGCCAGTATGTCTGAAATGTTGATGAATAGTATGAGTATGCTCTAGTTTGATGATGGAGTTCCCTAAAGATGTCAACCAGTTTAAGAACTTTCATAAACATATGTATAGTTGTTCTGCAGTTATTATGTGTTAAATCTGATCCTGTGGATCTATCCATTTCTGGAATAAGAGTGCAATTAAAATCCCCTGCGATCACAAACTGCCCTTGCATTGATGAAAGTGAAAGGAACAAATCCTGGAAGAACCCCGAGTCATTTGTGTTAGGGCCGTAAACGTTAACCAGGTTAAGTTTTTCTGATAATAGAAAGCCCTGAACTATTAAATATCTACCTTTCTTATCCTTGATAACATTGTTTACAAGAAATGGGACAGATTCATGAATAAGAGTCATAACTCCTCTTGCTCGAGATGAAAATGCTGAAGTGAATACACCACCGCGCCACCTCCTCCTGACCCGCCCCTCGTCTTCTTCCATAAGATGTGTCTCCTGTAGAAATACTATTTTGGAATCCAAATCATGTAACTTATTAATGACTTGTTTAACCTTCTTTAAACGTTGTAAACCCCTGCAGTTCCATGTGACCATTTTAAGATTTAAAGCTTGTGACATGTAAGACTTATCGGATTACCAAAAAATATATATATAATACAAAAAATAAAAATTACACCGTAATAGCATGAACATCTGAGAAGCTTAAACAACAAATCAAAATACACAACATATCCCCTAAATCTAAACTCCCACCCCAAGTCCCTCCTCCGAGGATCTCCCTCCCCCCTCAGTATACCTCTTGTTAAAGCTAGATTCATACTTGACGCGTCGCGCAGCGCGCGAGGGTGTGCCCTCCAAAAGTGACGCAATTTCACAGTCCCCGCCCCTGCGCGTTGGCCCCGCGCAGGGGATTAGCGCGTGCCGTGCACCTCTGAATTTTTGAAACTCCGCAAGCCTAGAGCGCGCGCCGCGCTCAGTGACGTACGGACTGGGCTCAAAACAAGATGGACGCTTTCGAAGCTGCTCTGGCTGAACTCATCCGCATGTATCGCCATTTGTATGATCCCTCGATGTGCAACTGGCACAGAAGCGATGCAGAAGGAGGAAGAAAAACATGCGGGATCGCTTCGTGAAGGCCAAGAAGAGGGTGATCAGAAGTGGCGATCCTGGCACCAACAAACCGGTACCAATCCTCGTTGTGGAGCTGAGTTGGCTGTCGAGTTTTATAAAACACCGAGAAAAGGACACAAATATGGAAAAAGAGGTAAAAATGAAAGAAAAAAAAAGTTAGTACTGCTTTTATTACAGCTAGCTTAGCATGGAATACAGCAGGCCATGCTGTGCAGCCTGCCGTGTTGTTTCCCCTTTGTAGTCATATAAACAATAAACTGTGAGAATGAATGACCAAAACATGGCTTAATGAAAATATAAATCAAGCTGCTGACCAGTAAATGTGAAATAGTGGAAATAACCATTTTAGATCTGCACACCTCAACTGTAAACAAATTTAGCCTATATGTCTGTTGATGCTTCACCTTCTGTTTATTAAGCTAACAATTACACAAACATTTGTTTTTATTTAACACATACTGTATGTGCATTGTATCCGTTACCGTTTCATTTTGTACTGATGGATGTCAATTTCTGTTTTTTAGCCTGAAGAAACACCACAGAGCCAAGCACAGGACGATACATGGTGCCTCGACCAGACCGTCACCCCCATGGACCAGACCTTCACCCCTATCGACCAGACCCTCACCCCCATGGACCAGACCGTCACCACCATCGACCATGAGTACATCACACCCATCGTCTCTCACAACCTCACGCCTACTGGCCATGAAACTGGCAGTACTTCAAATGCAGGGTGTTTTCCTCTGCGCAGGTCCTCCACGCCAATTCCTCCCTGTCCAACGGTGCCCATACCCGTACCACCTCGACACTTGCCAGGGTCAAGCAGCAGTAGCAGAAGCGACAGCCCTAGCATCAGCTCACTCCGTTGGTGTTGGTGAAAACTTTTTATACTTTTATACTACTATGAAAAAGTACTATGCAAAAACTCAGGACAGTATTACACTTTATTTCATTTTATGTTTATTAAATGTTGGTGAAAACTTTTTATACTTTTATACTACTATGAAAAAGTACTATGCAAAAACTCAGGACAGTATTACACTTTATTTCATTTTATGTTTATGGATATTAAATGTTGGTGTTGGTGAAAACTTTTTATACTTTTATACTACTATGAAAAAGTACTATGCAAAAACTCAGGACAGTATTACACTTTATTTCATTTTATGTTTATGGATATTAAATGTTGGTGTTGGTGAAAACTTTATACTTTTATACTACTATGAAAAAGTACTATGCAAAAACTCAGGACAGTATTACACTTTATTTCATTTTATGTTTATTAAATGTTTTAGTGTTTAAATAGTTATTGTTGCACTGAGGGACAGAGAGAAATGCAATTTCAATCCTGTGTATGTCCTGTACATATTACTGTTTTGAGAATAAAGCTGACTTTGACTTGACTTTGATTCAAATGATACATTTGTAATGCACAATTACACATTTATCAATTATTTTTAGACAGCATGCAATTTTTGCACACATTAAAATCAAAACACTATTTCTACAGGTTTCTCCACATTCCACTTCACATTCCTGGTGAAATAAAGGCTACTACACATTGAGATTTTTCGTGTCAGGTAGCAATGCTTCATTTTAATGCAATATGGGACTTATATTTACAATGCCATTTCAGGTTTCCAAATAATTCTAACATCTAATGTTCTTACAGTTATAAAAAAGTCTTTCATACCAAATTTTATGTAATACAACTGTTAGTGGCTTTGTAAATACAATATGCAAACAAAACAGACGGAAAGCTGAAGTGGATATTTCAATGTAGTTTCATTTTATTTAAAATCATTTAACATTCAAATACATATAGCAATATACAATATAGCTTGGCACACCTCAGAGACTATCAGGGAAACCGTAGTTGCACCAAGTTTGTAGCTGGCTGCTACACTTTTCTGGCTGCTACCTGAAGCCAGGATTCTAAAGTCACTGCCAAACGCTCGGGTAATGTCACAGGGCTGCTGTGGGTCCTTCCATGTCGTATGAAAGGCGAAATACGATGTAGCAGGTCATCAAATCGGCGTGCAGACATGCATGTTATATTCCCCACCAGTACGTCTCTGAGAGTGTAATGGCCGAACATACCATCTCCTTCTGCGTCTTCTTCGTCTCATTAAAATTGCAAGACACAATAACTGTTGTTCTATTATAATTTGCTCCTCTAATAAAGACAGTTCAAGAATGAAGCGAGCGGGAAGCCATTTTATTTGTGTTGTGACGTCAAACAGTTCTTCTTCTACGGTAGATTTCTTCTTCTACACCCTTTCTTGTAACATATGCACATGTTGTAGAGGCTACTTCCACCTGCTGGCCCGTAAAAGAACAGCACTTTGCCATGCTCGGCCGTGCGTCAACCATAAACACAGGGGCGAAACTATGAACGCATTTCGCCGTGCGGCACAGTGCACGCGCGGCGCGCGCGCTCCAGCCTGCGGACCAAAGCGAAAGTCTAACTCAGCCTTAACGCATGTGACCGACCCTCACACAGTGAGGACCAGTCTGACCACTCCATAAACTTTTCTTTCCACATCGGTGCTGTTCACTATATGTAACTGTTATTTAACCTTCCACATTACTTGTGTGTTCACAGGTTTGAACTTATTAATGTGCACATCAACATGGTTTGTGCTCACTCCCTCTTTCCATGCCTAAATAAAACTATATATGCTTAATAGTCCAGTGCTGTTTCAATAACAATAAAACATAACAATAAAGGCGCCCTAAATATGCATAATAGTCTACTGCTTTTTCTAGAAGAATAAAACATAACAATAAGGGCACCCTAAATAGGCACATTAGTCCACTGCTATTTCAATAACAATAAAACATAACAACAATTTTTTTTGGCCCTAAATAGACTTGTTAGTCCACTGCTATTTTCATAACAATAAAACATAACAAAAAAAAAATATTGCCCTAAATAGGCTTATTAGTCCACTGCTATTTCAATAACAATAAAACATAACAATTTTTTTAAATAGGCTTATCAGTCCACTGCTATTTTCACAACAATAATACATAACAAAAAAAATAAAATTGCCCTAAATAGGTTTATTAGTCCAATGCTATTTCAATAACAATAAAACATAACAAAAAGAAGGCGCCATCAAAGTTTTACACCGTCTCAAACTCTTGATTTATGAAACTAGTATATGGACGTTCAGCTCACTGTTACCTCCTCGTCAGATTACTTCTGGATCTTCTTCAGGAACTCACGTGCAGCTGCCGCTGTTTTAAACACATGAGTCCGGTCCTCATAAGTCACCAGCAGCTTGGCTGGGTGAGCCACCCCATGGCGCAGTCCCAGTTTGCGCAGCTCTGTGCGTATCGGGTCGAACTGCTTCCGAAGCTGGAGCAAACCAGCCGCGACATCTGGGTAAAACCGCACTTGTTGATCCTGGTACTGGATGTCAGTTTTAGCCCTTGATGCTACAGCAACAAGCTGTTTATCCTTGTAGCTGAGGAATGTCATTATTAATGTGCGGGGCGCTGCTGTGCTGTCCCTCCTGGGTCCAATTCGATGCGCTTGTTCCACGACCACCGCTCCAACACCGAGGGTCTTCGGCAGCCACTTCTCCAGGAACTCACACGGGTTCTGTCCTTCAGCTCTCTCCGTTAGTTTGACCAGCCTCAGGTTATTTTGTTTCGATCTTGCCTCCAAATCCAGAACTTTATCTTCCAGATCCTTCTTCTTGGACTCTAATATTTCCACTTTAGCTCGCATGTTTTTTATCTCTGTCTCTGCATCTGAAATGCGTGTCTCTGTTTCAGCGACTCGCTGAGTACAATCACTTATCTCTTTCCTCATGCTGTCGATAGAGCCCAGGACTTCATCAAATCTGGAGAAGAAATCCTTCTGCATTGAGCTAACAACAGACAGTATTTCGTCCACCTTGCTGCTTTGAGACTTCGAGGTCTCCTCTCTGTCTGTGGCAGCCATCAGAGCTGAGCTTGAGCTAACATTAGCATTAGCATTAGCTTTCTGCGTTTCCCCTCGAAGATTATAGTCTGTTAGCTTCTTTTGTTTCTCTTTTCCACAATCTTCTTGAGCCGCTTTTGCTGGTTTAGGCATTATTCCGACCTCCTATGTTCACTGGCCGTTTAGTATGTTTTGAAAGGAAGGGTTTTTAGAGATATATTTGGCAGGAACAACAGAGCGATGAAAGACACGTCTACTCACATGGCCGCCTTAACCGGAAGTCCTAGGGATATTTTTTGTTTGGTCTGGTGGGAGAATCGATAAGTTGTGTTAGATTGAGAGATAGGCAACATTCCTTGAATTTATCGCAGAGGGGGGTCGACTTATTCCAATCAATGTTGGAATCTACATAACAATCTCATTGTGTTTTAAATGTCCTATGAATTCAGTCAGGGAGGACAGAGCTTCAGGTGTTGCGGAGGGGGGACGATAACAACCTACAACAGTTATGATCTGACCTCCTTTCAAATTGATGTTCACAACTAAAGCCTCAAACTGGTTTGCGAGTGTTTTTTTAGATGCAATTTTGGCAGCCAAAGAGTCTCTGATGTAAATAGCGACTCCACCTCCCCTATTATTACGATTACAACGATAGATCTTAAATTCATTGATTGCCAGGTCATTTTTCAAAACAGATTTGTTGAGCCAAGTTTCAGAGATAACGATCACATCTGCCCCAGAAGAACGGATTAGGATTTTCAGTTCATCAAGTTTTTTTAGGAGGCTACGAGCATTTACATGCAGGAAATGGAGACCTGAATTATTTTTAAACTCACTGGGAGTACTGTAGTTAATGGATGGACCTGGGTTGGGCTGAATCCCTGAGATCAATAACAACATTAATATCAGACATTTACTTGACTTCTTTGTCACTGATGTGTAATTACAGGAATTAACAGTGTGACATTTTGTACCCATAATTGAACCATGAGAAACATTGATGAAGACACGATCATTCAGAACCCAAAAACAATGAAAGTTGCAGTGATGGGCAGATCCAGATGTGTTGATAAGATTCAGTGATTCCAGGTAGTCTGAGAACTGAAAATAATGACAGTGATATGAATGATGCAGAAAAGACTCAGACCATAAAGCGTCACAAATTAGGTGGGCAAACAGTTCCGTTGTGGAGGCCCAACTACAGTTTATGTGAGGGGGGATCCAGCCCCTCTGTGAATATGAGTGGATGTGGCCCTGGTAAACACAAGCTGGATCCAGAATCAACGGGTAGAAACAAGCAATTTGCAGCAAACAGCAGAGTGTGGTGCCAGAAAAGCCTCCTAAAATTAAAGGCATGATTTATAGTCTGTATCAGCCTGTATCAGGACAGCAAAGGAACAACAGCGAGAACAGCACCAAACAACAGTGACAGCAGCTCCTGATCCTCAGCGGCGCACATTTCTCACCGCCCGTCTGATCCACAAGCAGCTCCCAACAGTGTGAAACAGGCACCACCAGACAGCGACGATCCTGTTTCTCCGCGCTTCACTCTCCGCTCGTTTGATCCACAAGCAAACAGCGACGATCCTGTTTCTCCGCGCTTCACTCTTCACTCTCTCTCTTCACTCTCTCTCTCTTCACTCTCCGCTTGTCTGATCCACAAGCAGCTCCCAACAAAACAGCGACGGTCCTGATCCTCCGCGCTTCACTCTTCACTCTCCACTCGTCTGATCCACAAACAGCCCACAACAACGAAATGAGGCTCTTTAAAGTTATCTGCAGCAGGTAAGATGTTTGTTGTTGAGCTCACAACAACAATTGAGGCTCTTTTAAGAGTTATCTATAGCAGATAAGATATTTGTTGTTGTTGAAGTATTGGTTTCTTCAAAAATGGGCTCTTTAAAAAGTTATCTACAACAGGTAAGATGTTCGTTAATATTGCTGTAATACATTCAGCCTTCAGCCTCTTCAGCCTGAAAAAGCCACCTCCAGAAAAAAAAACACAGCAAGTCTTACCAGAGGGGCTGAATCACTCAGCTCAGAATTATTTCAACAGCAGCAGTCAAACATCTGCGTCCCTCAGATAAACGCGCGTGTGAGGCTATTTTATATTCTGCTCACTTTTACTACACATGCCGTGAGTCTGTTTTCCTTTTATTTTACACCGTTTACTCATTTACACATTTAGTGAAGAGGTCATTGACTTTATGTCAGACTGAACGCTTATTTTTAAATGATATTGATCCAGAGGTAATATTGAACACTTTGGGGAAAACAAGCCAATGAAAAGTCACATTGATGAAGAGTTGTGGTACATTGGCTTGAATGTTTTACTTTTAAAAAAAGTTAATAGAAAACTGCTTTTTGTACTTCATGACAATACAGGTGGTCCCCGACTTACGAACGAGTTCCGTTTCTACGCCCGGTCGTAACTCGAAAATCGACGTAAGTCAGAAAATACGTCCAAACGGCACGTCATACATACAGTACTGTATTTTACCAAGCACTTAGCCTATCCCAACCCATTACTCTACATAAATATCAAAAAACACATGCAGAGCCATAATGAAGGGAAAAACGAGTTAATGGCCTACTGGTATGCTGGTGAAGCCGTTCCTCCGCCTGTTAGCATGTTAGCTCGGTGTCCCTCCAACATCTGAGGCTGCCTGTAGTTTGCGCGGTCCAGACTGTTTACAGTAGGGCCTGTTAGCATGTTAACTCCTGTACCAGAGCTCAGAGTTACCTCTGCTCCGGTCTGCCTCTCTCCAAACAATGAGGTCTCCACTGAGTGTGTCAAGCTTACTCCCCCCCCCTCCCTCCTGTAAACCTCCTGTAAATTTCCGCTGTCCTCCGGTGTGTTTCGGTACCGCATTTTTTGGTGTAAAGGCGCATAAACCACGTAACTCGAACAATGCTTTTCAATGGGAGGGCGTTCGTAACTGCGAAACGTTGTAAGTCGAGGCCGTCGTAAGTTGAGGACTACCTGTATATTAAAATACTAGTGAATAAAAACTAAAGTAAGTTGAGCGAGTCGAGCTCAGAACAGCTCAGAACGAATCTGAAGCTCTGCGTTCCCCATTTGGACACAAACAGCCATGAAACCCAGAGAAACATTGTGTGATAGAGCCATTAAAACTCCAGCGCTAACTTGGCCTGCTGACAGGGGCAAAGGAGTTCCCTGCTGCGCTCCTCTCAGCAGGCCTCCGTGACTATCTGTGAAACATTTACTCTTCCACTCACAGAAAGCCCTTCCATCTCTCCTCTTCGTCCTTTCATCCTGACTTGATATGTAGCAGAACTCAGGGGGAAGATGGAGTGGACGCACATAATCAGAGCCGGGCCTTTTCCCCCTATTGTGTCTCCATCAAGCCAAGAGCAGGACCATCAGCACCAATCTGTGTTCGTGAACGTCTTTGCAACATCAAAACTGACTGACCGTGGGGAGCCGGGACATGAAAACCAGCACATTCTCCGTGCTGCACGCATGCAGCAGTTTGAACCAACCACTTGCTGGGTTCTGCTCACATTTGGACGTCTCTATCTGTGGAAAATGTAGCCCTTCCCCACCTCAACAGCCCAGTCCTGCTCCCCTGCCTGCAGCTAACGCAGAGATGGCAGCCAGAGTGCATCAATCACTGCACGCCAGGGGGATGACATCATGGTGAATTGGCGGGGCTATCTAAGCGGGGACAGGGAGTTTTTCAGAGGGCTAACAGAGATAAATCGAAGTCTTCCAGGTTCCATCTTTCTCTGTAAAAAAAAAGGATCTAAGGCTACATGTCTGACTCTTAGACTTGAGCTTTCTGTCATTCATCACCACAACTTTGTTGTTGCTCTGCAGCTTGTTTTAGTCTCATCAGTCTTAAAGTTTAATGCAGCCAATTTCTGCTGAATGCAACGTGCACTCAGAAGACCACCATTCCTCAAAAAACATTCACTAATTCACTTAAAGGAACTAAAACTTAAACGTGAAAGCAGTTTCTTGGGCATAGATGAATATAGCAAGCTAAAATGTGCATGTCTGCGAGGAAAGTTATTTACATCGTTTAATATTTAGATCCTAAAAACACAAGGGACATGTGAGAGAACACATTTTAACATGTTTAAACTAATGTAGCATTATAACCTTTTAAACAAAACACTGATGAGTGACAGAAGAGAAACCGATATGGGAGAGGAAATCTGGTTTTGCTTTCGCCTCGTGTCCCTCTTTTGGCCTGTGAGAGCCAATAAATCCCACATCTAGAGCTATTAGATTGACAGAGCCGAGCACCGTTTGATGTTAAGTTGTCTGAGATAGGCCTCCGTGCATTCCAGGGGCCAAATGCAGCTGGGCTGTCATCAGCAGGCCTCCCCTTTTTGGACATCACGGCACGCACGTCAGCGATCTGCGCCTTCGACAATCACGTGTGTGAGATAATTCTTATCTTTTCACCTTTTCACCTGCGCCGAGACACTGCGAGCGTGCACAATCAGCGTAGTCAAGATACCGCCAAGACACTTCAGTTCGAGCTGTTGAAGTGAAATTCAATGAATGAATTTAAAAGGAAAAGAAAATTGGACTTTAAAGGTCCACTGACATCATCTTACAAATTTGCATGAAATGATAGAAGATGTAT
>JBBPBX010031577.1:0-24612 GCA_038048925.1 Garcialebias charrua
ATGTCAGTACTACATGTCCCCCAGAACAAGTAAATATCCCTTAAATAAATGTTTTCTATGATTTAATTAGGCGAAAATAGGCATTGACATGCTGAAAACACTGACATGTCAGTACTACATGTCCCCCAGAACAAGTAAATATCCCTTAAATAAATGTTTTCTATGATTTAATTAGGCGAAAATAGGCATTGACATGCTGAAAACACTGACATGTCAGTACTACATGTCCCCCACAACAAGTAAATATCCCTTAAATAAATGTTTTCTATGATTTAATTAGGCGAAAATAGGCATTGACATGCTGAAAACACTGACATGTCAGTACTACATGTCCCCCACAACAAGTAAATATCCCTTAAATAAATGTTTTCTATGATTTAATTAGGCGAAAATAGGCATTGACATGCTGAAAACACTGACATGTCAGTACTACATGTCCCCCACAACAAGTAAATATCCCTTAAATAAATGTTTTCTATGATTTAATTAGGCGAAAATAGGCATTGACATGCTGAAAACACTGACATGTCAGTACTACATGTCCCCCACAACAAGTAAATATCCCTTAAATAAATGTTTTCTATGATTTAATTAGGCGAAAATAGGCATTGACATGCTGAAAACACTGACATGTCAGTACTACATGTCCCCCACAACAAGTAAATATCCCTTAAATAAATGTTTTCTATGATTTAATTAGGCGAAAATAGGCATTGACATGCTGAAAACACTGACATGTCAGTACTACATGTCCCCCACAACAAGTAAATATCCCTTAAATAAATGTTTTCTATGATTTAATTAGGCGAAAATAGGCATTGACATGCTGAAAACACTGACATGTCAGTACTACATGTCCCCCACAACAAGTAAATATCCCTTAAATAAATGTTTTCTATGATTTAATTAGGCGAAAATAGGCATTGACATGCTGAAAACACTGACATGTCAGTACTACATGTCCCCCACAACAAGTAAATATCCCTTAAATAAATGTTTTCTATGATTTAATTAGGCGAAAATAGGCATTGACATGCTGAAAACACTGACATGTCAGTACTACATGTCCCCCACAACAAGTAAATATCCCTTAAATAAATGTTTTCTATGATTTAATTAGGCGAAAATAGGCATTGACATGCTGAAAACACTGACATGTCAGTACTACATGTCCCCCAGAACAAGTAAATATCCCTTAAATAAATGTTTTCTATGATTTAATTAGGCGAAAATAGGCATTGACATGCTGAAAACACTGACATGTCAGTACTACATGTCCCCCAGAACAAGTAAATATCCCTTAAATAAATGTTTTCTATGATTTAATTAGGCGAAAATAGGCATTGACATGCTGAAAACACTGACATGTCAGTACTACATGTCCCCCACAACAAGTAAATATCCCTTAAATAAATGTTTTCTATGATTTAATTAGGCGAAAATAGGCATTGACATGCTGAAAACACTGACATGTCAGTACTACATGTCCCCCACAACAAGTAAATATCCCTTAAATAAATGTTTTCTATGATTTAATTAGGCGAAAATAGGCATTGACATGCTGAAAACACTGACATGTCAGTACTACATGTCCCCCACAACAAGTAAATATCCCTTAAATAAATGTTTTCTATGATTTAATTAGGCGAAAATAGGCATTGACATGCTGAAAACACTGACATGTCAGTACTACATGTCCCCCAGAACAAGTAAATATCCCTTAAATAAATGTTTTCTATGATTTAATTAGGCGAAAATAGGCATTGACATGCTGAAAACACTGACATGTCAGTACTACATGTCCCCCACAACAAGTAAATATCCCTTAAATAAATGTTTTCTATGATTTAATTAGGCGAAAATAGGCATTGACATGCTGAAAACACTGACATGTCAGTACTACATGTCCCCCACAACAAGTAAATATCCCTTAAATAAATGTTTTCTATGATTTAATTAGGCGAAAATAGGCATTGACATGCTGAAAACACTGACATGTCAGTACTACATGTCCCCCAGAACAAGTAAATATCCCTTAAATAAATGTTTTCTATGATTTAATTAGGCGAAAATAGGCATTGACATGCTGAAAACACTGACATGTCAGTACTACATGTCCCCCAGAACAAGTAAATATCCCTTAAATAAATGTTTTCTATGATTTAATTAGGCGAAAATAGGCATTGACATGCTGAAAACACTGACATGTCAGTACTACATGTCCCCCAGAACAAGTAAATATCCCTTAAATAAATGTTTTCTATGATTTAATTAGGCGAAAATAGGCATTGACATGCTGAAAACACTGACATGTCAGTACTACATGTCCCCCACAACAAGTAAATATCCCTTAAATAAATGTTTTCTATGATTTAATTAGGCGAAAATAGGCATTGACATGCTGAAAACACTGACATGTCAGTACTACATGTCCCCCACAACAAGTAAATATCCCTTAAATAAATGTTTTCTATGATTTAATTAGGCGAAAATAGGCATTGACATGCTGAAAACACTGACATGTCAGTACTACATGTCCCCCAGAACAAGTAAATATCCCTTAAATAAATGTTTTCTATGATTTAAAAAGCAATACAGTCACAATTTTGAATCAATATTTTAATAAGAGGCAGTATAAATGAGTAATTTGATGAGTAATTAGGCGAAATTTTGAATCAATATTTTAATAAGAGGCAGTATAAATGAGTAATTAGGCGAAAATAGGCATTGACATGCTGAAAACACTGACATGTCAGTAAAAATAGGCATTGACATGCTGAAAACACTGACATGTCAGTAAAATAGGCATTGACATGCTGAAAACACTGACATGTCAGTAAAATAGGCATTGACATGCTGAAAACACTGCCATCTAGTGGCACAAAAAACTGTGGCATGTCACAAAAACAGTGGCATGTCACAGGAAGAGTGGCATGTCACAGGAAGTGTCAGTACGACATGCCAATGCCACAAATTGAGCTCGGCCTTGCTGATAAACTTGTAAGCAAACCTTAACTGTCATGTTGTGCCATATCACTCAAATGTAAATAAGAAAATTTAATTAAAAATGCATGAACTATATTAAAAAGCAGATAGTCTTTAAGCTGCAGCTTTTTCACTATTTAAATCTAAATCTAGAACATTTAGGGTCAAACCAACACTTTTAGCTTGATTTAATGAAGAGGGGTAGAAAAAAATATATAAACAGGTCAGTACATCGGGGTTGATCTCAAATACATGTATTGACAACATTTTTGGAAAGTTAAAGGAAAGTAGTTCAAATCACTTACATCCTGAGTTGTGTTTGGTTTAATCTGAGGAAAACCCTGTTTTCACTTCATATACCATATATGTGAGCTATAACAGTATACTGTACATATAAAGAACTGCTTTGCTTTTTGCACAATTGGAAGCAGAGGAGTCCAAATGCCAAACCCACTAAGGAGACTTTGTGTTTTATGATTTGAAACCCCAAAGTTTTATGATTTGCTGTCTGAATATTTTAACACTTTTAGAAACCTCTTAAAACTGTGTAACATTTATTTCCTTACAGCTCCACAGTGTTAGCCTGACAAGCTACACTGGTGGCATTTGCGTCTCTTCGGTGACATTGTAAACAATTTAAATACATTTTTTTCCCGGTGCAGATTTTCAAGTATCAGAATTGTTCATCATTTTAAACCGAATCAGTCCTTCTACAGTATTTGTAAAAGTGTGTGTCTTGCTTCATTTATTTGTGTTAAAATTATCACAAAAGTACACAGTATGTTGATGATATGACCTATAACTTGTAGATAAAGTCCACGTTGAACCCCTCTGCACCATTCGTTGACCTTACAGACAAAACTAAACTAGTTTTCAGTTTTATGCTACCCATAATAATAAGAATAAATGTAGAAATCACAAGTATTTTTTTTATGTATGCAGCTGAGCTTATCAAGTACTGTACTGTACTTGCTTTTATTTTAACGTCTAACATAGCCAATCCTTTGTTTTAGTATTAAAAACCTTGTTAGTCTTTAAAAAAAAAAAAAGGTTTTACCATGCATCTTACTCAGATTAATGAGTCAATATTCAAATATGTAAAAACAGTCAATCTAATCTGGTGACACTGGGTTGAAGCATCCTCTTAGTCAATCAGTGCATGTAGAAAGTTGTCCGATCCCTGTGTGTGTGTGTGTGTGTGTGTGTGTGTTGGCTCTTTGGCTGCAGACGAGCAGGAGCAGTGTAAGCGGTTGGACACAGCTGCTGTGAGACAGGAATTGATCCTGCAGACGGGTTGTGTCATACAAAGGTTGAATGGAGAGATATGAGCGCTTCAATGTGGAGCTGGTGCCTCAGAGGTTTAGTCAGCGCTGTTTTTAGCCGGCCTGAGATAAAGTCTGAGCTGTGTTTGTGTGCAGGGATGTGTGGACTCTTATCAGATATATTTAGTGTTGGTAGAGCTGTTCGAAGGAACAAGTTGGGGTGAAACACAAGATGGAAAAACAGACACGATGTGAGGATGAAGGAAAAGTCCAGGGAGCAGTTGGTTTTGTGTGTGCGCTCCTTAAATCTTCAGATTCGAGTCTGATGATTTGGTTAACTTGAAGTGAACTGATTCGATAGGTTTAATGTGTTTTTATTTTTTTAATCTTTAAATATTTGAACTGGGGCGGCACGGTGGAGCTGCTGCCTCTCAGTGAGAAGGTCGCCAGATCGAATCCCGGCCCGGGACATTTGTGTGTGGAGTTTGCATGTTCTTTCCGTGCATGTATGTGTTTCTCCGGGTACTCCGGTTTCCTCCCACAGACCAAAAACATGCATGATAGACTGTTTAGTAACTCTAAATTGTCTCTAGGTGTGAGTGTGAGAGTGAACGGTTGTTTGTCTCTATGTGTCCCTGTGATGAACTGGAGACCTGTCCAGGGTGTCCCCGCCTCTCCACAGTAACTGTTAGATATGGACACCAGTGACCCCCATGACCTGAAAAGGAAGGAGCGAGTAAAGATAATGGATGGAGTTTGAACTGCCAGTTGGACAAAGCACATGACGTGATGCAAGTTTGGGTGTTTGTAGCTTTAAATGTACTCATTTTTGACTCAATAAAATAAAATAAATTAATCAATACAAACTAAAACTAATGGCACGATTAACAACCTGCCATTCCTTAAAAGTTAACAAAGATCCTTCTCAATCTGTTAGTGCTCGGATTTTATAGTAGCCACCGTCGCACCCAATTTTAACTCTGTATATCAGTAAAATTGGTTGAGATATAAATATTATTTAAGTGTAGTTTGCATTGGCAACCATTTTGGTTGGATTGATGCCAAAGGCTAATCAGTTGGAGATGTTAAACTAATTATTAGTTACTGCAAGTTTAATTAAACTTCATCTAATGGTCCGTAAGAAAACTTTGGAAAAACACACACACACACACATACACACACACACACACACACACAGAGGCAAAAACATAATTTCAGCAGCAGAAGATTAAAAACGGACCCTGAATGCAACAATATAAACATTTCTGACACAAACAATTTTCCAAATAAATTTCAAGTTCCAGTCTGTGCACCCAAATGAACAAGCTGTAGTGAAATTATTTACAAAGTTAAATAAAAGCTTTTAGAAAGTATTGTACTTAACTATTTCATTTGACTGAAAAACGCCTAAGCAATAAATAATACTCTTTAAAGTGAGGGTGATTGGTGTGATGGATGAAGAGGACCCTGTTTGGTGATCTACTCAAAACTTGAACACTTTGACAAACACATTTAGGAGAGTGCACGTGTAGGTCTCAGTGTCTGAGTTGTGGAACTGATTTTTATCTTCTGCTCTCAGTCTCATTAAACAATGAGCTCATTGACACAAAGAAACTGAAATCACCTGTAAACAGAATCTGATCGAGCTGATCATAATGTGGCACCTCTGGGTGATGAGTCCGTCATGTGACTGAAGATAATCTGAGAGAACGACCTCATGCCTCAAACTCCTGCAACTCTAAAGAGAAAGTCTAATCTGTCATTTGAATCAACAACCTGCAGAGACGCAGCGCTCTCTCACAGTGCACGGCTGCTGTATCTTCACTCTGAAAGATTTTACTCTCAAATAGTTTACTGCACACAAACTGGACTCATTACACGTTGTAAGTAGTGTGGGTTATTATTATTATTATTAATATATATTATTGTATTCAGTTCTATATTATATATAATAATGTTAGGCTGATTGGTAACTCTAAAATTGACCCTGGGTGTGAGTGAGACAGGTCCCTCTTGTAAATGAGTCCCCGTGGCTCAACGAGGATAGCCTGTATAAATAAAGGTTGAATGAATGAATTATTATTATTGTTGTTGTCGTTTACATCGTCGTTGTCATCGACAGAAAATAATAGAAGTGAAATTCAACTTTAATGCACCATTGCCAGTTAAATATTGCCCGTCGCTGTGAGAGATCTTATTACTACATGTGTCTGCCTGCTTTCATTTGTCTGTCTGTTGGCAAAATATCTTGCATAACAATGAACAGGCTTTAATGAAATTTGCAAAAATGAATTAATAGATGTACTGTATATCTGCGACTAATAAATCTATCACAGTTTAAGATGGCCGACACTAGGGGTTGAACGAGTACATAATTTTAAAACTCGACATTAACATAATAATACTCGAGTAGTTGTTGATGTCATAGGATCTCAAGATGCAAAAAATAATTGACTAATTAAAACCGCAAAAAAAAAAGAAGTAATTTATTATTTACAAACAAGGACCAACAAAACATTGGGAGCACATATTAGGCTCCTACCATTTATGTTACAGCAAATAAGTCACAGGAAACCTAAAACTGTTAGTTATTATTATTAAGCTGCAAAAGTGAGAAAAAAAGTGCGGCACGTCAAAAACGAAACTAAAAACAGTGGGGCGGTTGACCACCCCGCACCACCGCCTGTGGTGCTGCACATTAGGTTTAGTTTTCTAGATTAATATGATAATAGGTTTTTATAGGTTTAGAGATTAATGTTTTTTGCCTTTTCATTTGTGAAACAACGTCAGAGGAAGCTGGTTCTGGTTCGGTCGATTGGACCCGGTGTTACACCACATTCTGTGACCTGCAACAGTTCATGCAACACCGCCCCCTACAGTCACAATATACGGTGGTCACAGAATATGGTGTAACATCGGTTCGCAACGCGCTCCAAACAGGAAGTTGATTCATTTTCAGTTCCGTTAACTGCGGCGTGATGACGTCACTACGACTACTCGACTTGGAATAAAAAAAACTCGATGGAGGTCCAAGTAATCGATGTGTCGACTACTCGAGTAGTCTATTAAAGCCCTAGCCGACACAGCTGCTCAACCTAGTAAACACAAAAATCACTAAAACACTGTCAGTTTTACATATACCGTATTTTCCGCCGTAAACGTCACACCGCTGTATAAGTCACATCTATTATGCGTCACCGCTGACAACCAGGAAATGTGGGTCGGTATTTTGCCAAAAATGGAATGGATTGGCTGCCAAATGGCCACAGGAGCGTGTAGGAAGGACTTTCTCAAGATTAACACTTAAAAACAATTATTTGTTTGCTGAAAGTTATAGTAAAGGTGTGTCTCAGTTGAACTTTTCTTAATAAATGCACTTTGACTGTGAAAACATGGCAATATGAAGTTGACGAAATAAAGCGGCTTTAACATTACTATATGCCCACCCGCCCATAATGATGACAGAAACACCTATTTTTTTTATTCAAACCTGTTGAATTCTTCATCCTCTGTGTTGCTGGTGAAGAGTTCTGCCAACTCCTGAGTTCAGTGACGGAGCGCTGCTCCTCTTCCTCCCCGGGGCTGTTGAAGTCCTCCTTCACGTCAGCTCCAGCTGCAGCTCCAACCAACATCCTGGCCTTTCTGAACCCCGACTGGATGGATTCTTTAGTGACTGAGCTCCACGCTTTACCCATCCATCTGAGGACCTGCTGGAACGTCGTGTGGTGCATCCATCCTGTAGCCATGAAGCTGTGCTCTCCGTCCATCATCCACTCTTCCCAAAGGCGGCGCAGAGCTGCTTTGAAGCTCCGGTTCACAGAAATGTCCAGAGGCTAAAGCACTTTTGTCAAGCCTCCCAGGATGATGGCAGGAATGGAGTTAAACACTTTATTTTTATCTTTAAGTTGCGGCGTGATGTGTGCGCGCATGCTGTCCATCCCCAGCAGGACTTTTTTTGTTCTAAAAAATCAGTACACTAGGTACATCGGTAGTCGTCAAAAGCCTAGAGGGCTCTTTAGCGCCCCTACTGCTCCATTTTTTTCAGTCGGAATGAATGAAAACAGTCATATCTCAGCCAAAACTTGGTCTAACGCCAAATTTACACTACATGCGTTCCGGCTCCGCTCCGGTCCGACCTCCGCAGCAAATACGCACCCATTATAATCAATGACAGAATTTACACTGGCTCCGCACTGCGGCGGCGAGCTGCGCCGAGCGGACGGCAGTCCGTCAAAATTAGAAATATTTCTATTTCTGCCGGACGCCGGAGCTGTGCCGGAGTCAACTTTTGAAGATTACGTCGCACCAACAGGAAAAGGAACGAGCACAACTTCCGTATTTACAAAATAAAATCACCACGGGCGGACTTAATCCTAGCTCTATACGGATTTATTTGTACAAAAATGCTGTCAAACTATCATTTATGACTACGCCTACAAACGCAATACAAGAAATAAATAAATAAAGTATTTTATTCTGAAATGTAATACATCACTTCCTGTTGCTCAAACCATGTCCTGTCGCTCATTTACGAGAGAAGATCAAGGCAGCAGTCTCTACTGTTGTTCTCCTTCTTCCACCGAATGAATTGTTTTGTTCTGACTTACTTATTTATCACTTGATTTATCGCGCGATCTCGCAATTCCCGCGCATGCGTCTCGGAGCGGCGCATCCAGGCGGACCTGAGCGGAGCGGAGGTAGTGGAAATTGGACTTGCTCAGCTGCGACCTGTGGAGCAGGGCAGAGCCGGACCACATGTAGTGTAAATTTGGCGTAAATATATGAGGGAAAAAATCCATAAATCCGTCGCTTCGCCGTATAAGTCACAGGACATGCAAATTAGACAAAAAAAACCTGCGACTTATACGCCAAAAAATACGGTGTTTGGTGTGGTAGTACAGTACTGTATCTGAGAGTCATCCTCAACATATAGTTTTGTGCACTTAAAGATCATTCAAAATCTTTATTTTTTTATTTTGTCATTCAGAGTCAGAGTCAGAGTCAGAGAGAATTTATTGTCATTTGCACCGCATGTAGTACATGTGTTGAAAACGAGATTATGTACACAGGGTCCCAGTTACATCCAACAACAAATGCAAGAGAAATACAATAATAACATCTAGGATTAACTAAGAGAGACATCACATCAGCTAGTAATACACTAAGCCCTAATGTAGTAGAAAAACATCATTATAAACAGCAGCACGAACATGAGCAGATGGTCACAGATGAACGCAGCAACAAGAAACAGATCAGTACAGTATCAGTATGATGTGACATTTTGCAGTGTTTATTCTTATTATTTATTTATTCATGAGTCTGACAGCCTCAGGGTAGAAGCTGTTTCTCAGTCTAGTGGTTCTACATTTGATGCTCCTCAACCTCCGTCCCGAGGGGAGTGGTGCAAAGAGTGAGTGTGCTGGGTGAGTGAGGTCTTTCATGATGCAGGTGGCTCTTTTTCTGCATCTGGAGGTGTAAATGTCTGTGATGGTGGGGAGACTGACTCCCACAGACTTCTGTGCAGCCTTCACCACTCTCTGCAGAGCTTTTCTCTCTGCAACTGTGCAGCCTCCATGCCACACGTTGATGCTGGAGCACAGGACGCTCTCCACTGCACACCTGTAGAACGAGGTGAGGACTGGGCTTCTCAGACCGGCTCGTCTCAGCCGTCTGAGGAAGTAGAGTCTCTGATGACCTTTCTTGATCAGGCTGGTGGTGTTATTGCTCCAGCTGAGGTTATCATTCAAGTGTACACCCAGGTATTTGTAGCTGGAGACCACCTCCACCGCAGATCCACCTATATACAGTGGGGTGTGGGTGTGTTTGTTCCTTCTGAAGTCCACAATCATCTCCTTCGTCTTCTTCACATTCATGTGAAGGTTGTTCTCTTTGCACCAGCTCTCCAGATGTTCCACCTCCTGTCTGTAGCTGGATTCATCATTATCTGTGATGCATCCCACCACAGCTGTATCATCTGCAAACTTAACAATATGACAGCCTGGATGTGTGGCTATACAATCATATGTGAGCAGAGTGAACAGAAGAGGGCTCAGCACACATCCCTGAGGAGAGCCAGTGCTGAGGGTGATGGTGGAGGAGGAGAAGTTGTGGATCTTCACGGACTGTGGTCTGTCTGTTAAGAAGTCTAAGACCCAGTTACAAATAGAGGGGCTTAGTCCAAGTGTGGATAGTTTGTCTATCAGAGTTTGGGGGATCATGGTGTTGAAGGCAGATGTGAAGTCCACAAAGAGCAGACGCACGTATGAGTCCTTCTGATCCAGGTGGGTGAGAGCAGTGTGGACCACGGAGGAGATGGCGTCCTCTGTTGATCGGTTCTCACGATATGCATATTGATGAGGGTCCTCGTTGATGTTGACGGCTGTCTTGATGTGGGACATGACCAGTTTCTCAAAACATTTAGCGACTATCGGGGTGAGGGCCACCGGTCTATAGTCATTCAGACCAGTCACTGTGGAGCTTTTTGGGACTGGGATGATGGTGGCGGTCTTCAGGCAGGTGGGAACTGACTCCAGTGCAAGTGAGGTGGTGAAGATGTCAGCCAGCACCTCACAGAGCTGGTCCGCACATTCCTTCAGAACTTTCCCTGGGATGTTGTCTGGACCCGTAGCTTTATGAGGGTTGATCCTTCTGAGACTGCCTCTCACTTCTGCTGCGGTCACTTTGAGGTGCTCCTCGTCTGGTGATGAGGTGAGTCTGGTGCTAGTTGGTCTGTTTGGATCATCAAAACGTGCATAAAACTTATTGAGGGCATCAGGCAGGGATGGGTCCCTGGGGCATTGTTTGCTTTTGCCCTTGTAGTCTGTTAAGCATTTGATGCCCTGCCACATGCTCCTTGGATCATGTGAGGTGAACTGTCCCTCGATCCTCTGTGCATACGCGGCTTTGGCCTTCTTTATTCAAGGTAGCGGACAATATTCACTCCTACGAGGAATGCTTGTTCTTTAAAAAAAAAATTTTTTTACACTTCCTCATTACCTAAAGCCAAAAGTGCTGCCTCTTTTTCTGCTTCAACTGCTTAGTTTAAATAAATACTAATAAATTATACCAAATGTAATGTTTGTTTCTCACAAACCATGCTTTTATTTCTTTATTTTTACCTTTTAAGAGAATCTTTATATTGATGGCTCTGCAAACTTTTAAAACTATATACTGTTGTGTATACTGTATATATATTTTTTTCTCAGTTGAACTGAAAAAAAAATAAAAAAATAAACCGAGGTCAAACGTCAGCCTACCTCACTGGCTGATGTAAAACTATTTAACCTCTGTTCATCCTTTTGGTCTTCATTGTGTTTTTAAACACAGCAGGTTACAAATATTTCACCAATAAACTTGTATTATTAACTATTAAATATATAACTATTATCTATATGTGCTGTTAAGAGAGAAACTGAAATTATTGTGAAACTCTGCTGTTTGAGTAAAACAAGTAAAAGCCATGATTTTTCCTCAAAGTGAATAAAAGCATGTCTTTTCAAAGTGTTTTCTTTTCACAGGTAGAAGAGAGTTCGTCCAGAGGCTAAAACTCGAAGCCACTCTGAACGCGCACGATGGCTGCGTAAGTCCGCTGCATGTCTTATGTTTCCCTTCATGTGATGAGTTTATTTGTTGTTGTTCTCGGTCTGTGTGTGAATCTCAGCCGGAGCAGGCCTCCGCTGGCCGCTGCCTCAGAGAAACCTGAAGCCGACACGTCGGTCACACTTCTTGTCAGCTATCAGTGTCTGTCCAAAACACGTCGATGAACACGACACGCCAGCACGACTCAGGAGAGCAGCTCCAACATCTGTCTGCTCGCTTTTCTAAAATGATTTTAGATTTTTCCTAAAATGTAGATAGAGTTCGTCTTCGTCAACAACAATAAGCAATAATTGACAGAATCTGAGACTCCAAAATAACACAAGTTGTGGAAATTGCTTATTATATAAAAATAAAATGTAGTGTTTACGGAATAAAAAACATGTATTTCAACACATTTCTCTTAAAAAAACATAAACGCATGAATAAATAGAAATCGTGGAAATCTTTCTGGTGAGACACCACGTCAGTCAGTTTGTTGCAGATCACTAAATATATTAATTACAACATTAAAACCTGATATACCTTTGAGGAGTATCACCATATAAATAAAGTATGAATAAATAAGTATAAATAAATAAGTATAATAAGTATAAGTAAATAAATAAAAATCCTGAGGGAGGTATTCTACAGATGACAAACAGATCTCTGATGCATAAACTAAACATTTTAGAACATTATTGAACAGCTGTTTTTCAGTTTCTATAATTGTGTGAATGTTCATGCAGCATTCACTCTGTGATCCATTTTTCTTCTGTAAGTTTTTTTTTAGCATCTTTCTCATTTGACAAGGTTTGTGCTATTTCAGGCATTCATGCATCAAAACGTTCAGCTTGTTCTGGAGAAGGATGCTATGACTTGGTACTGGTGCAACTTTAGCGGTTTGAAATATTTAGCCTTTTCTGTCACTTTTTTCCCTCAGAAAATGAATTGAGCTCATTTTACAACTTCATATATTTAGGTCTGTTTACAACCTTTTACTGCACCTTTCACATTTTGTTCTGCTTCTGCTGCTTTCAGCTTCTGTGTGCAAAAAAAACACACACAAAAAAAAACTTAAGCTACCGTACTTTAAGCTAATTTCAGCTGTTATCTGCTCCTTTTAGATTTCTGCTAACCACAACATTTTTGTTCTTCTCTTAACTTCTTTATGCTCCTTTCTGCAAGTTTCAGCATTTTCTGATATTTCAGCTACCGTACTCCTGGTATTTAGCTGTTTTTATGAAAACGTTAGCTTTTTCAGCTACCGGTAATTTAAAATTTTATTTGCACCCATTTACAAAAAAATGTCAGCCTCATTCAGCAAAAAAATGTGCTCTCTCTACTTCCTTCTGGTAATTCAGCTTCTTTCTGCTGTTTTAGTTACTTGTCAGTTGCTTTTAGCAAATTTCAGATTTTTTATTTTTTTATTTTAGATAATTTCCACTTTTTGTGCTCTTCAATTCTTCTTTCAGCCTAACTGGGCAAACATGTTCTTTCTGCTTTCTTCTGCTAATTTAAGCTTGTACCTTTTCAGCTAGCTTTTTAGCACTTTTAGCCAATTTCAGCTGTTTTCAGATAAATTCAAGTTTTTCATATAAATATCTGCTACTTCATTATGGTAATTTCAGCTTGTGATGCTCCTTTCAACTGTTTCTGCTCTTTCAGCTACTATTTAGCTCTTTTGATACAAATTTTAGCTTTTTCAGCTAATTCCACATGTTCTGAGCTCATTCCAGTTCTTTCCACTTCCCTCTAAGCTTCTTTTTGCTTTTTCAGCAAAATTGTTTTTTTTTCTAATTTCAGCCTTTGTTTTTTAATGAAGTTCTTAATTTTTGTGCTCATTTCTCCATATTTAAACCTTAAAGGTGCTATATGTAACTTTCTGTAGAGTGCAGAACTTAGAAAAAATTTCAACAGGCAAAGTATTCTGATCCCTCCCCCTGGCTCTGAGGGGGAGGCTCTGCTGAAATTCAAATTCAAGCTCTGTTTTTATTGGCTGGTTACAAACTCTGTTTTTATTGGCTGGTTAAGGACGGGTCACTCTGTGTTTTTAGTGTTTTTATAAATGCTGATAGAGAAGCAAGGGGACTATAGTTTTTTTCAGAGATTACTTTGTCTAACATCAGTCTGTCAGTAGATAGTGACAGAGTGAAGAAATATGTTAAAAATATATTGTTAGAAAAGTTAGACTGCATTACAAAGTTACATAGTGCAGCTTTAATCAGCAAATATGTGATCTTTCTGCTCTCCTGCTAATTTAGGCTTGTTCTTCCATTTCAGCTATTTCAGCTGTTTTTAAGCGTTTTCATTCACACTACAGTACATTTAAGCAGGGAATGCAATTTCTCTAGTTTTTTTGTTTTTAACTGAACCTTTGACTTAGATGAGCTTTAGAGGATGGATGGAGGAAGCTCAGAAATATGACGCTGTTTAAATATGTTTTTTAGTTAGGTTAAGACATTTTTTATTCAACCTTTTATTTAGGCAGGTTAATCCCATTGAGCCTCGAGGACTTATTTACAAGAGAGACCTGTCTACAAACAAAGAATGATGACAACAGCAACAGTAGATTTTCCTTGGACAATCAACAATAGACAATCATAAGAGAGGCATACAGATTTTTTTTAATCATTTTTTTAACAAGTTAAAACAAAGATATCAAAGTAGAAAAAACAGACAAATTATAAGGCAGATGTAGAAAATAAAAAAACAGGAACATGTCTGCATTGGTTGTTGCCAGGATTCCAACAGATTCGTAAAGCCATTTATAGAGGTCAAGGTCGAGGACTTCAGATCTTTTTGTAAGAAATTCCATGAAGCAGGAGCAGAGTAGGAGAAGGCCCTTTTGCCAAGTTCAGTTCTCACTAACACAGCGCACGCTGTAGCTGCACTCACGCAGAGACATGTAGGAGGAGATGTATGAGGGCAGCAGACCAAGAAGTGATTTAAAGATGAAAATGTACCAGTGGAAGAGTCTGCGTGAGGTTAATGATGTCCAGTTAACCAGTGAATACAGGGTGCAGTGGTGGGTATGATAATCACAGCCAGTTATGAATCTTAGTGCACCATGATAGACAACATCCAACATCCGCAGGGTGCTTGTAGGAGCATTCATGTAGATAATGTCACCGTAATCAATGGAGGGAAGGAAAGTCACAGATACAAGGCGTTTCCTAGCATTCAGTGTTAGACATGATCTGTTTCTGAAAAAGAAACCCAGTTTAACTTTCAGTTTCTTTACTAGATTTTCCACGTGGAGGTTAAAAGAGAGATGCAAATCGACCAGGATACCCAAATATTTATAGGAATCAACCAACTCAATAGGAACACCATTTGAGGATAAAATCAGAGGAAGATCTGCTGGGACCGACTTCCTACTTGAAAAAAACATCCCTTTGGTTTTATCAGCATTTAGGACAAGTTTGAGCCGGAACAAATCTGACTGGATGATGTCAAAAGCGGATTGCAGTAACTGGAAAGCCTTAGCTACTGTTTTAGCTCGACAGTAAACAACTGTGTCATCAGCATAGAAATTTAAGGATGCATCATGGATGCTCTGACCTACATTACCTATCTAGATTGTAAAGAGGGTTGGTCCTAAGACTGAGCCTTGTGGTACACCATTGTTGACTGTTAAATAACTGGAAGAAGTACCGTTATGTTGAACACATTGCCTCCGATCGGAAAGGTAATTAGAAAACCAACCAATGGTGTGATCTGAGAAACCGATTTCTGAGAGCTTATGACACAGGATGTTGTGATCCACAGTGTCAACAGCTTTAGACAGGTCTAAGAAAAGTAAGCACATTAATCCTTAGCATCCAATGTTTCAACAACGTCATTAAGAACCTTCAGTGAAGCAGTTGTTGTGCTGTGTTTTTTCCTGAAACTAGATTGATGGAGAGGTAAGATGTTAAATTAGTCCAGATAATTTTTGATTTGAGAGTTTATCCGTTTTTCTAGAAACTTGGCTGAAATGCAGAGTTTAGAGATCGGTTGATAGTTGTTCAGTGAGGTGGGGTCACCTCCCTTCAGCAAAGGAAGAACAAAGGCTGTTTTCCAAGCATCCGTAATGGAGTTTTGGCTTATGGACAGGATTAAAGATGTGGGTCACAGGGACTGTGATGATATGAGCAGCCAGCCTTAAGAAATAAGGTGGAAGTTCATCTGGACCTGCAGATTTTTTAGGATCAAGATCTTTTAACAGTTTATTTACCTCACTGACTGAGAATGGAGAAAAAGAGAAGGTGTGATTAACTGAGGATTGACTTGTAGGAGGGATTTGATTTGTAGAAGTTTGATTATTAGATGAAGTGGCTGATTTTCCATTTGTAACTGTGTCAAATAATGAACTAGAAGCAACAAAATGTTTGTTGAAACAGTTCAGGATCTTGTGCTTATTTGACACAGGAACAGAGTTAACGAGAAGTTTTTAATGGGAGGTCAGATGATTGGGGGGTGCCTGATAGAGATTTGATGGTTTTCCAGAATTTTAGGGTTGTTTAGATTTTTGGAGGTCTGAGATAAGAAGTAATTACGTTTTGCGGCTTTGATGGCAGTGGTGCATTTATTCCTCAGCTGCCGAAAATTCAACCAATCAGCGTCTGAGCCTGATTTTCTCGCTGCAGCCCAAAGATGATCTCTCCTGTGCAGGAGGTCAGCTAGTTCAGGAGTAAACCAGGGGCTGTCACAGCCCTTTATCCTGAACTGGCGGAAAGGAGCGTGTTTGTTCACAAAATAAATGAAACTATTATGAAAATAGTTCCAAGCGATGTTCACGTAGTTTGTTAATGGAATATGTTGCCAGTCAAAGGGAGATAGATCCCAGAGGAATGACTGTTCACAAAAACGTTTCAAAATAAAATAAAATGCAGTTTACAGGTACATATTTTTTTATACGTCCGTTGAAGGTGGGATGTTTTATAGTAAAGTGTCTGTCCGTCAGTTCGTCGTACAAATGTAAGTTTTCTCTTGCCCATAACTTCTGATCCGCTCAGGACAGGTTAACAAAATTTCATACACATATGCATCATCACTAGACGGAGTGTTCCAT
Source organism: Garcialebias charrua (assembly GCA_038048925.1). Classification (NCBI taxonomy): domain Eukaryota; kingdom Metazoa; phylum Chordata; class Actinopteri; order Cyprinodontiformes; family Rivulidae; genus Garcialebias; species Garcialebias charrua. The sequence continues at coordinate 16,879 of JBBPBX010031577.1, forward strand.
ACACTCTTCATCACCAAGATCAAGGTCATAAATCAAGGTCAGATGATAAACAAGGTCTTTGCTCAGGGCACTGAATGGAAACATTCATATATAAAAATAATAAATGAATATTTATCTGAGGAGCAGACGTCTTTGAGTCTTAAATTTGTTGCAGACTCTCATACTGAGCAAGCATTTTAACAGTAAAATAAATGTTAGAATGTACAAAAGGAACAACTTTGATTTAATGGTAAATAACTTTTAAGGATTGGTAACTCTAAATTGTCCATAGGTGTGAGTGAGAGGGTGAATGGTTGTTTGTCTCTATGTGTCCCTGTGATGGACTGGAGACATGTCCAGGGTGTCCCCTGCCTCTCACAGTGACTGCTGGATATGGGCAGCAGTGACCTCTGCGACCTGAAAAGGAAGAAGAGTGTAAAGATGATGGATGGATAGATGGATCGATAAAAACATGTTTGTGCAGCCCCTAAATATTAGACAAGTCCCATATTTTTTGAGTTTCAATCTCAACCTTCAGAGATAATTTTCATTCCATCAAGTAGAACTGGGTAAATAAAAACCAGGAAGTTTTTTGATGTGGTTTAAAGAAAATTCCCAGAACACTGCACCACAGTCTGCAGGATACCGTTGTTTAAATGTCATCATAATTAATAAATCAACATTACCCCTCAGCTCATGTATCAATCTTTCATTGGATTGGAGGACGACAGCTTCACCTGCATCGCAGCTCGTCCACTCTGCTGCAGTGATCAGATTAATATGGCTCACATGTGACTTCAGTTTGAGACTCATTCTGATCAAAGTGTTTGTGACGATGAAACGCTGAACAAAGCTGCAGGTTTTAATGAAATATCGATCCGCAGAATGAAGGTAAACCGCAGCTGTTGACTATCACCTGACGGTAATCCCTGTTAAATTATTGTGGATAAGATTATATTTAGTTTTCTCACTGGACAAACAAAATATAAATTAATGACAAAATATGAATTAACGATAAATTTGAGTCTCACACCATTGGAAAAAATCAGTTTGAGTTCTTCTTCTACTTGAAGCAAAACTAGGCCTCCATCGTGCTAAATCTTTTCTTTTTAAGTATAAATATGTTGACAAAAATAAATAAAAGACTGTTAGCAAAATAAAACAATTAGATGTGATGAAAAACGTGACTCGCTCTAGATAATGTCAAATTTAGGAATCTTTCAAAATTAATGTAGTGTTTTATATTTTTTTCTTTGCAGAAGCTTTAAAATTATATGTAGTTGTATTTTTTGGATTTATCACCAGGGAGCAAGCTAGTTTTATTTATTGGAGTAGAGGAAACTCAACTTTTCTTGGTGTAGGACCGACGTGACCAAGCCTTCAGGCGTTTCCTCAGCAGATCTTCAGCTTCTCCACAAACCTGTTAATGGATCATTCATTCAGATCAAGTGTGTTGAAGCAGAGAAACTTGCTGTTCTTCTGACATCAGTGGGAATCTCAGCCCTTATTTAAAAAGAGGAATCCTCAAGCTTCACATTGATGCTACGCATTATATGAAGGGATTTCCCGGTGCTTCAGAAGTCAGCAGATACAAATGGTCAATTCCAAGGGAAATTTTACTTTTTATTTTTCCAATATACAGTATTTGTTAAAATACCTTCTGTTTAGAGGTAGATTAGGAAGATTGTGTTCAATTTTAGTTACCAGGAAAGCTGCTTCTTTGTCGGCTTGTTTTCTTGTCGTAATCTCAATTATGGCAAAAAAAGAAATCAATACAATTATTTGTATTTGTTTCGCACTGCAGCCTGTGCTCATTCCAACTCATTTTGCCAACATGGGTCAAACTCAAAAATATTATTCTGTAGAAACTTTTCTCCTTCTGCTTCAAAAAGTACAAAGATTGGGAACGTGTTTTGTCAAGAAGATGAATATTAGAAGTATCTGAGTACATTATTCTTACTGCAGTGAGAACAAAAGTTCCTCACTGAGGGCTTTAGTGATGTTCGTCCTTTTGTAACTCTTGGTCTTCTAACTAGCACAGCTCAGTTTGGGTTTGTTCTCTCAGGTCAACACGATATCCTGGAATGAGACGGGGGAATATATCTTGTCGGGATCAGACGACACATTTTTGGTCATCACAAACCCGTATAACAAAAAGGTAAGTTTTAATAACTGATAACTGCTTCTTTAAGATGTTGACTTCAAAAAGGGAAAACTACACCCGTCTACAGTTTTAGTCCACCATCATGGAGCGAAGAGGGGGAATTGAAAATACCCTTTGAACGTTTGCTTGTCTGTCCTTGTTGCCACTGTATTAATTTGAAAAATAAGAGAGGCACAGAAGTCCCTCGATTATCACATAAGTTCCACACACCACTGCGATAGGTGAAAAACTGTGAAATAGGAATGTTATACTGTATTTATTTTAGTATTTCTATATATTTTAAGGCGTTATAAACCCTTCCCACACTCCTGCAATGTTCTAAGCTCTTAAACCTACATAATTTTAACAACATACGGATATGTACTGTCCAGTACTGCAAAATTTTACTCACCAGCTCTGCAGACCAGCAGCTCGGTTCTACAAAATTCCAAAAAAGTTGAGACACTAAACAAATTGTAAATAAAAACTGAATACAATGATGTGGAGGTGCCAACATCTAATATTTTATTCAGAATAGAACACAAATCACAGATCAAAAGTTTAAACTGAGAGAATGTATCATTTTAAGGGAAAAATATGTTGTTTCAAAATTTCATGGCGTCGACAAGTCCATTTTTACCACTGTGTGGCATCCCCCCTTCTTCTTACAACACTCAACAGACGTCTGGGGACAGAGGAGACCAGTTTCTCAAGTTTAGAAATAGGAATGCTCTCCCATTCATGTCTAATACAGGCCTCTAACTGTTCAATCGTCTTGGGCCTTCTTTGTTGCACCTTCCTCTTTATGATGCACCAAATGTTCTCTATAGGTGAAAGATCTGGACTGCAGGCTGGACATTTCAGTACCGGATCCTTCTCCTACGTAGCCATGATGTTGTGATTGCTGCAGAATGTGGTCTGGCATTATCTTGTTGAAAAATGCAGGGTCTTCCCTGAAAGAGATGACGTCTAGATGGAGCATATGTTGTTCTAGAACCTGAACATAGTTCTCTGCATTAAAGACCGTGTAAAGTGAAATTAGATTTGTGTTTTTATCTAAAAAAGCTAAGTCTGGTCCTCTGGACATTCAAAAAAAAAACAAAAAAACAAAACAAAGCAAAAAATTGTAGAAACGTTTCGTCTTTCGTCCGAAAGACTTCCTCAGTCTGAGGTGCTGGGTTCAGCTCAGTCTTATAAATAGCACCCTCTCACAGTGTTACACAACCAGTTGGCTGATGACAGCCTGAAACCAGCTGCTCACATGATCAAGGAGGACCATCAGCCTAACAATGGATCGTTAGCACCCTGATGGTTGTTTGCTATTCACAGAGGGCTGAGTGATACCAGCAATCACAGCATTGTAGGAGGGGGACAGTTGAACTCGGAGGCCTCCACCCCTGTTTAATGATGGGCGGTTTCTTTTCACAAAGATGGCCTCCTTTACTCCTCTCTCAAACCATCGTTCCTCTCTATCAAGGATGTGAACATCTTCATCCCTGAAAGAGTGACCGCTGGCCTGGAGATGAGTGTAGACTGCAGAGTCCTGACCTGATGATGTTGATCTTCTGTGCTGGGCCATCCTTTTGGCCAGTGGCTGTTTAGTTTCCCCATTTCGCCCGTTTCTACAATTTTTTGCTTTGTTTTGTTTTTTTGTTTTTTTTTGGAATGTCCAGAGGACCAGACTTAGCTTTTTTAGATTTTTCTACCTGGATTATTGAGCATGCATCAGGGTATTTGTGTTTTTAGTTTATCACATGGCATAAATATGTGTTATTAATCATCCATATAAATCTGACTGATTAAAAACATTGTTTTCCTTATAAAATTAAGTGTCAAAAATCATGAAAATACATTATTTTCCCTTAGTCTAGAACTGTGGGGGCGTGTCAGCAGTGGGCGTGGTTTCAGCGCAGTTCTGCAGCTCAGAGAGCAAGTAGGAGGACTCTCTCGCTCAGAGCTGAACTGTGTGGAGGAGGAAGACAGGTTCATCAGTAAACCTGCTCTGTTTGCTCCTTTTTCCAAGAGTTACGCTGTTTTTAGTGCACAAACAACTCTGGTTTTATTTTTAAAGTTGAGGACGCAACTATAATTCATAACTCCGCTGTTCTGTGTTTAGAAGATGAGCGGACTCGCGCGGCTGCACCGGTCCGACCCGACACATCGCATGCGGGGGCTGTGTTGGTGATTAAGATAAAGAGGGCTGTGTTGGTGATTAAGATAAAGAGTAATCACGTTGATAACTAAGTATGCAATGGACCTGTCGCATTTTCTTAGCAAAAAAGGAGCTTGTGAACTTGTAGGGCACAGGCTTAGCAATAAAAAAAAAGAAAGAAAGAAAAGAAACAGGAAAGGCGGCGGCGGTGTCCGGAGGCTGAGGAGGGAGACGGTCAGTAGCAGGTGCCCTGACCATTAAAACATCCTGGGAAGATGCAGGAACGAGGCATAATTGATTAGCTAGCTAACAATGAACAAAATATCTATGCTATTGCTATCTGATGCTATCTGCGAGTCGCGAGTGAACGGCTCCACCCATGCGAAGAACAATTTATATGACTGGAGCAGCAGGGGGTGGGGGCTATACTAATGAGGACCGCGTGACGAAACGCGGTCACGTTTAAAACACGCCTAAAAAATCCTGAAACACACATGTCTTTATACACAGTTTCATGTATAACTTCAAAATTAATTGAGCTACAATTTTGAGACTTTTTACTCATTTACAACATTACAATTATCACATTTATAATGTTTATTTAAGAAAATGTTGAAATTCACTTTACACGGTCTTTAATGGTGCCTTTCCAGACATGCAAGCTGCCCATGCCACAAGCGCTCATGCAACCCCATACCATCAGTGATGCAGGCTTCTGAACGGAGCATTGATAACAACTTGGGCTATCCTTGTCCTCTCTGGTCCGGATGACATGGTGTTCCATAAAGAACTTCAAATCGTGACTCATCTGACCACAGAACAGTCTTCCATTTTGCCACACTCCATTTTAAATGACCCCTGGCCCAGTGCAAACGTCTGAGCTTGTGGAGCTTGCTTAGAAATGGCTTCCTCTTTGCACTGTAGAGTTTCAGCTGGCAACGGCGGATGGCACGGTGGATTGTGTTCACTGACAATGCTTTCTGGAAGTATTCCTGAGCCCATTCTGTTATTTCCTTGACAGTGGCATTCCTGTTTGAGGTGCAGTGACGTTTAAGGGCCCGGAGATCACGAGCATCCAGTAGAGTTTTACGGCCTTGACCCTTACGCACAGCGATTGTTCCAGATTCTCTGAATCTTTTGATGATGTTATGCACGGTTGATGATGATAACTTAAAAGTCTTTGCTATTTTACGCTGGGTAACACCATTCTGGTATTGCTGCACTATCTTTCTGCACAACAATGGTGGAATTGGTGATCCTCTTACCATCTTGGCTTCTGAGAGACACTGACACTCTGAGAAGCTCTTTTTATACCCAGTCATGTTGTCAGTTGACCTAATTAGTGTTAATTGGTCTTCCAACTGTTTGTTACAGTATATGCAAAATTTTCTTTTTCCAGCCATTTATTGCTACTTGTCCCAACTTTTTTGGGAGTAGTTGACGCTGTGAAATTTTGAGTCAACATATTTTTCCTTTAAAATGTTATATTTACTCAGATTAAACTTTTTATCCATCATCTATGTTCTATTATGAATCAAATATTGACATTTGCCATCTCCACATCATTGCATTCAGTTTTTATTCACAATTTGTTTAGTGTCCCAACTTTTTTGGAATCCGGTTTGTAGTTCAGCAGACAAGGCCCACCGCCCCGTTCATGTTGATGTGCACTTGAATAATTGAGCTTCTGGAAGATTCAGGATTTTTTTTTTTTTTACTTTCCTGCAGTTCTGTGCGATTACTAGACAGATTGTTGCTTCTGACTTTGTGTTGCAAAACTTTCCCTCCATTTCGGCAGAAAGCAGCGGCCAGAAGCACTGTTGGCTTCTGGGTAGTGTAGTTCTTTTTTTCAATGTACAGGTCCTTCTAAAAAAAATTAGCATATTGTGATAAAGGTCAGTATTTTCCATAATGTAATGATAAAAATGAAACTTTCATATATTTTAGATTAATTGCACACCAACTGAAATATTTCAGGTCTTTTATTGTTTTAATACTGATGATTTTAGCATACAGCTCATGAAAACCCAAAATTCCTGTCTCAAAAAATTAGCATATTTCATCCGACGAATAGTTTTTTAATACAAAAAAAGTCAACCTTCAAATAATTATGTTCAGTTATGCACTCAATACTTGGTCGGGAATCCTTTTGCAGAAATGACTGCTTCAATGTGGCGTGGCATGGAGGCAATCAGCCTGTGGCACTGCTGAGGTGTTATGGAGGCCCAGGATGCTTCGATAGCGGCCTTAAGCTCATCCAGAGTGTTGGGTCTTGCGTCTCTCAACTTTCTCTTCACAATATCCCACAGATTCTCTATGGGGTTCAGGTCAGGAGAGTTGGCAGGCCAATTGAGCACAGTAATACCATGGTCGGTAAACCATTTACCAGTGGTTTTGGCACTGAGCAGGTGCCAGGTTGTACTGAAAAATGAAATCTTCATCTCCATAAAGCTTTTCAGCAGATGGAAGCATGAAGTGCTCCAAAATCTACGGTGGCCGAGGGGTGCAAACGCGCTGCAAAAAGTAAACGGCGCTCCAAACCAAATGCTGCAAATTAAAAAGCAGAGCAGCTGCAAATTAAAAAGCAGCTGCAAATATTTGCAGCTGCAACGCAAAAAAGAAAACGGCGCTCCAAAAGATGAAACGCACTGCAAATAACATGCGCTCCTAAAGCACGGATGACCTGCAAACACAGAACGAGCTGCAAATGGGAAAAGCTACAACATAAGTGCTCCAGACCACTAGGGGCAGTCGAACAAAGAACAAATCATAAAGCATATTATAGTTTTCGGAATGGCACTAATTATTTGTGTATTTTAACTTGTTTATTTTAAGAATATTTTACACTTCATCGAAACTATCTCGTTGTATTTGTTGTAATACTGTGCGATAGAGTGGCTCAGCATGAATGCTAAGTTGGGTCAGTGGTCTAACAGATGGCCTGGGATGCGGGAGATCGGGGTTTGATTCAAAAAAGGCGTTCAATACAATATCAACTGGACTTTATTAATCTTTATTTAATTGATCTTGTATTGAACGCCTTTTTTGATTTTATCATGTCCTGGACGACTGAGAATCTTCACCAGCAAACCCCCAACCTCCTCCCCACGCCTGCTGCCTAATGTCGGGTACCCACCTAAATTGTCAGAACGCTCCTGCCGCCCCCTTTTGGCCGCTTGTCACTGATGCTGGGTACCCACTGGGACGCGTCTGATGACGCGCACTGGGGGGGGCAGAGGGTCATCAGTTGTGTTTTCATGCTGCTGGCAGATCAAATCAGCAGCACGTGACCCCCGTTTCTACTGGAGTGGGTTTTCTACGAGCCGAACTGCAGCTCAGACAGTCTTTGTTGAGATTAAAACGTTTTTTTATGTTTGGGGTGATCGTACGCTAAGCGACAGCAGCAACTGTGCGGCCGTGGTGTAGTGGTAATGGCAGTCGTCTCCCGATCGGAAAGTTG
>JBBPBX010031578.1:0-34432 GCA_038048925.1 Garcialebias charrua
ATGTATATATATATATGTATATATATATATGTATATATATATATATGTATATATACAGCGAACCCCCGACCTACGAACGAGTTAGGGAGTTAAGAACGGTTCGCAGCTCGATTCTGCCGTAGGTAGGGGGTGAAAATTATTTATTTTTTTTAATTATTCATTCATTCATTCATTCAACCTTTATTTATCATGCTAACGGAGCGCGCGCACACATTTAAGCATGTACAGTAGTGTACTGTAATGTTAAACATTGCTATTCACATTTACAGAATAAATAAAAATATATTTTCTTACTTTGAGATGGTCAAAGCCGACATCTTAGGTTGCCATGCGTTGATTGTTGTCGGGCCGAGCAGCGCGGCGGCCGGCCAGTGAACCACCGCAGCTGCTCCAGACCTGTGTTAGCTAGCTGGCTAGCTTCTGCTAGCCAAGCCATGAGCTGGTGTTGGAGCGGCGGCGCGATCAATCTGCAGCTGCTGCTGCTGCCTGAGACATCCACAAAGTTCACAGAGACGTTTCCAGCTCGTAATTAATCCATATGAAGCCATCCTGGTCACCAGTCTTCGGCTGGCTCCCGGGCAGCTAACCTAAAATGGCGTCCGGTGTTCTGTGACCGGAGACCCCAGTGACTGAACCTAAAATGGCGTCCGGTGTTCTACATTAATTTGTGACCGTGTAAACTGAAGACCTACTTCCTGTTGCCCAAGATTGCTCAAAAATGATCAGAAATGATCTTTTTTATCATAATTATTATTTATAAAGCCTTTAAAACAACCACAGCTGCAACAAAGTGATGTACACATGAAATTAAGAACATTTAAACACAAAAAAAATATATATATATTTTTTAATACAGTAATTTCATATTTTTATTAAATATGATGTTCGTAGGTCCCGTTGTTCGTAGGTCGATGGAGTCGTAAGTGGGGGGTTACCTGTATATATATATATATATATATATATATATATATATATATGTATATATATATATATATATATATATATATATATATATATATATATATATATATATATATATATATATATATATATATTATATATATATATATATATATATATATATATATATATATATATATATATATATATATATATATATATATATATATATATATATATATATATATATATGTATATATATATGTATATATGTATATATATATATGTATAGCACTTTCACATATGTGCTTTACAGCAAATGATTAAAATTGCTGTTCTTTGCTAGTGTACCTTTCACATTGCTGAGCAACATTTACATCAGCAAGGGGATCAAGAAGGAAAATAACATAATCAAGGACAGCCACCACAGCCACCAATCCAGCCATTAGTAAAATAAAAACCATGTACAGGTGGTCCCCGACTTACGAGCGAGTTCCGTTCCTCCGAGTATCTCGTAAGACGAAATCTCGTACGTCGGAACACGAAACACGTGTTCTCGTAAGTCCGGATTTTCGGTCATAAATTGGAAAATTTATGCTAGCGCTACTACGAACACTCGTTTTTCATCACAAATGTTCATATTAGTTCATAAACATGCTCAGAAACTTGTTTCCAAACGGTTAGCTAACACACTTTCATCTAAAAACACATAAAAGTGCTGTATTTTTTGTATGTTCTTTACAAATTTACTGCTCGTTCGCCAGCTCGTAAGTCCGAAACCTCGTATGTAAGAGCGCTCGTAAATCGGGGACCACCTGTATTGTATTTTACATCTTTAGATAATTTCAAACAATTTTCTTTAATGAATCACCTCTTGGATGAAAAAAAAAAAGTATGGCTGCCTATAGACAGACTTTCACAATCTCATGTTTCATGTGTGTGTTTGTCAGTGTTCTGAGGTGTGTGGAGGGGGGGAGCAGCAACGCATTGTGACCTGTCCAGAGGAAAGTCGATGCGACGAAGTCCTTCAACCTAGCAACATTCAGCCATGCAACATCCAGCCATGTGCTCAGTGGCTGACTGGATCTTGGGGACAGGTACAACACACACAACAATCAACCACATTTGAGTGTATTTTTAAACGAATTCCATAAAGAAATCACCATCTCAAAAGTGATCTGGTTTTTATTCTTAAAAGGCCAAAAAAGTCTCAATTACATTTTGAATAACTTTCAGTGAATTTATTTTATCCATCCTACTTTTCAAACTCCATTACTTGTAGCCCTGCTGTGAGTATGTCATACAGCATTTTAAATAGTAGTGCTCCCTTTGAGGCGTCTTCATAATTCATTAGAAGTTTGGACACACACAAAAAAAATCTTATTAGATCCTATAATTTACTTCAGTATCCCCTTTAACCAATAGTAGCTCAATGCAATCTTCATAAAGAGGTATAAATGTGCAACATATCTGTAGGTAGAAGGCAAGTTTCTTCTGTTTTTTGTTTGCTGTAAGTGTGCTTGAACTGTTCAATCATCAGACAGACTATTTTCTGTGGACAATAATGCTAGAAGTGTTTAAAATGACAGATGAAAAGACGTAAACCTCAAACATCTAAGGAATAAAGATCTGAGGATTCCTTTTAAGCATGCCAAACCAGAATCTGCAGATGATGGAGACTCTGCTGTTATTAGCAGATAAGCCATTCATCAAAAACCTAGATTTTTAAAGACATAACCATAAAAATCATATTCAAAATCAATTGAAAATAAACTCTGTAAATTTCCAAATGTGTACATCAACAACATTAAACTATACAAATTTGCATTTTCTGTGAAAATGCAGTGGGAATGCGTATTGCTGAATGATTTTGTTTTGAAAGATGCTGAAGAAGCTGAAACCAAGCTGTCAATCACGGAACTGTCACTATCAGAGAGCCAAAAGTAGCAAAAGATTAGCAAAAAGGACAACACTAGCTTAAAGCCAGTACCGGTAGTAGTGAAATGCTAGGAAGAAAAAAAAGCAAGAAGCTGCTAACATAGAGGCAGAAGCGGAAAAAGACTAGTAAAATGCATAAAACATCTATTTTAGTGACAGAATTAGCAAATCTCTAGCAAAAAGCAAGAATAAGCAAGCTTAGTAGAAAAAATATATAAAATGCTTGAAAATAATAAAAAATTCACACATTCTACAGGAGAGCTCCCCTCCACGTTGGTGCTGACAAGCTCATGCTTGTCAGCACCAATGAAAGTCTTTATTGATGAAAGTCTTTAATTAATTATTATTATTATTATTTATTAATGAAAGTCTTTGTTGATGATTTCTGTAAATTGAGCTGCCTGAACTCAGCAGTATAAAAGATAAAAAATAGGGATAAAATTTAAAAAACAAACAGATATTGGTTAAAAAATACCTCTCAAATAAACAACTCAATGACATTTTTAATCTCGCTGTGTGTATAGTGTTCAGCCTCTTGTGGGGGTGGCATGCAGCAGCGTCTCATCAAATGTGTCGACACAAAGGTCGAGACTGAAGAAGAGGTGGAACAGATTCTGTGTGACCGTGAACTGAAGCCTAAAAGCACCCAGAAGTGTCATTTACAAGACTGCGAGAGCACTTCCCCAGGTCAGTGAATCAGGATGTAAAAACAAGTGGGTGAAAAACAGGCATCTACTTCACTTCCATTTTAAACAGAAAAAACACTTTTGGACTGCTGTGAGTCTAGGTTTTGTTGGGAGTTTTGGAATTTATTTTAGCATTCTTATGTATTAGGAAACATCTTAGATGATTAAATTACTAAGAAATATTGCATTTATTTAAAATAAGCAAGAGTTCCTGGGTATATTTTAATACCAACAATAAACCAATGCTGCAGTGACTGCTGTGTCTGGAAAAAAGTGACATTCTAACTTAAAGCATGATATCTACATTCTTAAACAAGCTGAACTTTTTGACTTAAACTAAAACTTTGTCAACCTGTTTAGATTTATGCTGTCTTAAAATGAATCCATTTTCAAAATTTCATGGCTGTTTATGCTAGTGATATTTCATAAACCTTTCTAGCACTGTCACTCTTGCATTTGGTGGGTATTTATGTAGGAATCTGTGGTTATTAACATTAACAGTAAGACCAAGTCCATCAACGATTCCTTGCTTGTAATGGTGCAGGTAATGCTTATGAACAGTATGCAGCAAAACACAATGTTTATAGCATGACTGGGCAAGAATAATGTAGCGTAAAAATCAAAAACATTCTAGAGATTTAAACAGACAATATACAGTATTTGCACTGCCTTGATTGTACTTAAAATGGTTACTTTGGCTGTTTACATCTACTTGTATAATAATAATAATATAATAATAATCATTTTATTTAAAAGTGACTTTCAGGACACCCAAGGACACTTTACAGCAAGAAAACAAATTGAAATATAAAATAAATAAAGAATATAAAATACAAAATAATATAAAAAGCACTTTGAGATTTTTATTAATGAAAAGTGCAGTATAAATTGAATTCATTATTATTATTATTATTATTATTATTATTATTATTATTAAAAAATACATTTAGTAAAGTTAGTGATAAGCTAGTCTAAAGAGATGTGTTTTCAGGGCTGTCTTGAACAGAGAAAGGGAGGTGGTGTTTCGAAGGTCTGGCGGTAGAGCGTTCCAGAGGTGAGGGGCAGAGCAGGTGAAGGCCCTGCTCCCCATGGTGGAGAGGCGGGCAGAGGGTACATGGAGATGTAGCGAAGAGGAGGATCTGAGAGAGCGTGATGGGATGGAGATTTGTAGGAGGTCAGATAGATAAGGAGGGGCAAGGTTGTGGATAGATTTGAACGTGAGAAGTAGAATTTTGAAGATGATGCGTGATTTAACCGGGAGCCAGTGGAGCTGCTGCAGGACAGGAGTGATGTGGTTATAGTAGGAGGTTTGAGTGATGACACGGGCAGCTGAGTTCTGGACCATCTGTAACTTGTGGAGAGATTTGTTGGGGAGGCCATAGAGAAGGGAGTTGCAGTAATCAATACGGGAAGTCACAAGACTGTGCACCAGGATGGCTGTGGAGCGGGGTGTGAGAGAAGGACGGAGACGGTTAATATTACGGAGGTGGAAATAGGCAGACCGAGTAACATTGTTGATGTGTGAAGTGAAGGAGAGAGTGGTGTCGAGGATGACACCGAGACTCTTGACCTGAGGGGAGGGGGATAGCAGAGAGTTGTTAAGGGGGACGAGAAGATGTTCTGATTTTGAAATAGAGTTTTTGGTACCAACAAGAATGATTTCTGTTTTGTTACTGTTTAGTTGAAGGAAATTGTTAGAAAACCAGTGATTTAGCTCATTGAGACAGTCGGTGAGGATGGAGGGTGGGTGGGTGGAGTTAGGTTTTGATGACAAGTAGAGCTGTGTGTCATCAGCATAGCAGTGGAAATGGACGCCGTATTTGCGGAAGATGTGACCTAGAGGAAGGAGGTAAATGATGAAGAGGAGGGGTCCGAGGACAGAGCCTTGGGGGACACCCGTGGAGACAGGGGAAGACTGGGAACGGAAGGATTTAAGCTGAATGAATTGAGTGCGGTCAGAGAGATAGGAGTTGAACCAGTCTAACGGGGTACCTGAGATGCCAATGGAGGTTAGTCTGTTGAGGAGGATAGAATGACAGATGGTGTCGAAGGCAGAACTTAGATCAAGAAGAATGAGGATGGACAGAAGACCAGAGTCAGCAGCAAGAAGAAGGTCGTTAGTAATTTTTACTAGGCTGTTTCGGTGCTATGGTGGGGGCGGAAACCAGATTGAAACCCTTCATAAATGTTATTGTTGGACGTGTGTGAGTGAAGTTGACTAGAAACAACTTTTTCTAACATGTTTTGCACAGTACAAGTGCATCTAAAGAAATGTATATTGTTAAAAACTTCAATTTTCGTCAATACCGGGTAATTGTCAATCATTTCAGAAAGGGAAACTCGTCTAGTACATTGATTAATTACACAGAGTGAAATATTTCAAGCCTTTATTTTCTGTAATTTTGATGATTATGGCTTACAAATAATGAAAAACAAAAATTCTGTGTCTCAGAAAATCAAAATATTCCACAGCCAGTTTTTGGTTCGTTTGTCAGTGTGGGCAGAAAAGAAAATGAAATCAGCATCTCCAAAAAAGCTTGTCAGCAGAAGGATGCATGAAGTCTCTAAAATGTCCTGGAAGATGCTACGATGACTGTGGACTTCAGAAATCCCAGTGGACCAACACCAGCAGAGGACATGGACCAAAACCATCAGTGACTGTGGAAACTTCACTCTGGACTTCCAAGCAACGTGGATTCTGGACCTCTCCACTCATTCTCCAGACTCTGGGGCCTTGATTTCCAAATGACATGCAAAATGTACTTTCATCTGAAAAGAGGATGTTGAACCACTGAGCAACAGTCCAGTTCTTTGTCTCGTCAGCAGGTAAGACACTTCTAATGTTGTCTCTAGTTCAGGAGTTGCTGGACTTGAGGAACGAGACATTTGTAGCTCACGTCTAGGAGTTAATCGGCTGATTAAGGTGTGACACCAGAAGTTTACAACATTGAAACTCTTCACAATTTTCAAATTTTCTGAGACACTGAGTTTTTTTTTTTTGGTTGTCATTATCTGTAAGCCATAATCATCAAAATTTCAAGAAATAAAGCGTTGGAATGTTTCACTCGATGTGTAATGAACCTATGTAATTATCATGTTCTGTGGAAGTTTGAACCCATGTGCAGACAGACACGGAGAACTTGAGAGTAAAAATAAATAAATAAATAAATAAGTGGAAAAATAAAGGCAGCAAAACTTACAGAAAATAATTTTCACTGGCAGACAGAGGAACAGAGAAGGACGGCTGCAAAAAACACAATCCATGGACAAGGGAGTGACAAAATGAGGTTTTAAAGAGACACTAATGACAGGCGATGACAAACACCTGGGGCAAGACGATGAGGAACAGGTGAGAGTTGGAGGAGCAGGAGCTGACTACATGAGGAGAAAAACACTGGGAAAGCTGAAAACACAAATAAAAACAGACTCAGAGAAAATGAACTACAATCACAAAAAGACAAAAACACCACAAAACACGAGGATCCGGACAATAATATACGAGTTTCACTTTCTGAAATGATTGACGAAAATTTTTTAACTTTTCATGATATTCTAATTCTCTGAGATGCACCTGCAACAACTTGCTCTTTACTGTGAATAATAATACATTAAACAACTGCCCAATAATACGGTGGTGCTAGTGTAAAGATTTGATTTTAAAAAAAATGTCATGACCTACATTGACACTTTTTGAGCCTGGAGTTGTTTGAAAATGTCAGAAATTTGCTTTTACCTGTTCCCACTCCAACTAGCTTTTAGCTCATCTCCTTTTACCTGGTGATTTAAAAATGATGAGGCTCAGCAATATCCACTGCAGGTAAAATACTAATTAACAACACCTTCACAGAACCTCACTGTAAAATACATAATTCTGATTAAACAATGAATATCTGTGAAACCCAGTTCTCATTTCTTGCCATGTTCAAAGTCTAACAGTTGCATCAAATTACTCTCAGATAATCAAACCTTAGCTTCTCTATTTTGCATAGCATTAATGAATTACAGAAGTGAGAAAGTGCAACAGCGAATTATAATCATCTTAGTCTTGTTTTCTTGATGGACCTCCTGCTTGTGGATGTGTTGGACTCAAGATGGTTTAGTTGCAGAACACAGGATGAGCTCTTTCCAAAGACTTTGTCCTTTGTTGTTTTATAATTTCAGTATATTTTCACCAAACCAAAGGCATATGTCTCTAAAGCCTCTGAACAAACCCCTCAAATCATTCAATTTTAATTCAATTTTAATTACAAAGTAATTAATTATTTTTAAGTAATTGATTTTATTTTAATGATTTGTTTCAAATTTAAACAATATCTGCAGAAACAATGATTGACCCTTGTATGAAGTTTATAGGTGCACAATATCTAAAAATTTAATTTCCTTAAGTGAAGCTATCTGACCAAAACAATAAGATGGTTTTTATTTATTTATTTATTTATTTATTTATTTATTTATTTATTTATTTGCTGACACAGGATGCCTTCACAGTAATGCTGATTTTACAGTCACTGTTGGCTCACCTCAGCATGGTGCTGTAAATGTCAAACAGGAGCTGTTCTACTCAGCATCTGTCAAGGTTGTTGTATTTATAGATTTAAATCACAACACGACATGAAATGGAGGAAAAAAACATGAGGTTTTTCATCAGTGGTTTTACTCTAGAAGATGAGACGCTGAATGATTGTGTATGTAGAACAATTATAAATTCATACTTGAAAACCACTCGAATGGAAATGACCTCACAGCACATTGAAGTGGAATCAGGCCATTAGGAGTGTTGAGGACAGATAATGAGTGCAGCACTTTGAGTGGAGGATGCTGCATGAACTTTGCTGCTTTCACCCTTCAAACAGCATTATTGATACCACTTGGGATTTACCAGCTCGTGTCATACTCGTGCTTATAAATGCCCCATCACACGATTAGTGGAAAGAACTGCAACGTTATCCTCAATGAGCTCCTTTGTTGCCAACATGAGTTAAACCTTCTGCTACTGAACTGAAAAAAGACCAAGTCCCAACCAAAGCAACTGTAGCTCATGGACTTTGTGTGTGTGTATGTGTGGGAGGCCAAACCGTTTTACTTTAGGAATATTAATATTAAAGTACATCTCTGGCATTCATGTGAATGTTTCTTTGCCCTAGAAAACTCAAACACAAATTAACCCTTAGATAGCTAATACAGCAATGTACCGACTTCTGTTTTGGTGTGTGACTGCATATTTTGGTGAAAGTCAAAGTCAAAAAGTCAAAGTCAACTTTATTGTCAGAACTGCAATATGTACAGGACATACACAGGACCGAAATTGCGTTTCTCTCAGTCCCTCGGTGCAACAGTAACCATCTAAACACTAAACACTAAAACATTTAATAAACATAAGCATAAAATAGTAAAAAAGTGTAACACTGTCCTGAGTTTTTTCATAATAGTATAAAAGTATGAAAATTTACACCAACACTGAAACACCAAACACCCCTAAAACACCAAACACCCAATGAACATAAGCATAAAATGAAATAATAAAAGTGTAATACTGTCCTGAGTTTTTGCATAGTAGTATAAAAAGTATAAAACGTATATCTATAAAATAAACTGAAGTTTCTAGCGTTGACATTTGCAAAGAGTGGCACAGCAGCATATAAGTTAATGTACACAGTATATGTATGAGGTAGTTGATGTTGGTATATAGGCAAAGTGGCATATGAAGTAAGGCACATAAGGCACATTTGGCATCCTTAGATAAGGCTAGTCAGAGAATGCTGTATATGTATCTGCAGTAGTGTAGATAAAAGTAGTGTAAATGTAAACAGTAATAATAAATGTAAAGCAGTAGTAATAAATGTAAACAGTATTAATAAATGTAAACAGTGAATGTAAACAGTAGTATGACTATAGGCAGTAATGTAATACAAACATTAGTGCAAATATGAGAAGTAGTGCAAACTGAATGAGCACATGACCGAGAGTTTAGTGAATAACCCGTTTGATGACACAGAGTCCAGTGTTAAAAACTTTGTGTTGAGTGGTAATGTGTGAGAAAGTTTTTTGTGTTAAGGCAGTTCAAATGGGAGGGGAGGCAGAGCAGGCAGAGTGTTTAGCATCCTGACTGCCTGATGAACAGAGCTGTCTCTCAGTCTGCTGGTTCGAGCCAAAGCTTTGTGAAGCTAGATGAACTTGAACTTTCTGTTCCCAAGTCGGCCTCCCTGCATTACAGCCGTCGAAGTGAGTGAGTCAACCTGAAGTGATTTCAACTGGTTGATGAATATAACTGTACTATGTAACTTTTTTTACTTGTAACACATGTAGGTACAGCTAATAGCAGTGATCAGTGTCTAATCTAATTGTCCTTGGGTGTCCTGACAGGCGCTTTTAAATAAAATAAAATAAAATGATTATAATCTTTGCCTACGCTTAAAAATAAATTTTCGTAATTTGTGCAAAGACAGCAGAAAATGAATTGTTACCGCAGCTTGTACTGTTTAATAATTTGTACCAAACGGTAGCATGATTCAGTCCGTACAGAATAACAATAAGCACCACAGAAGCTACTTTATACTAGAAAATTCAATAATTAAGTGCCATTACATCAGCTTTGTAGGCTAGATTATTGTCTTCACTTCTGTTCGGACCACATTGACATCAAGGTAAATAAGAGCAGATCTACTTATTTATAAAGGACACACTATGGTTTCCCTCTTCTGTTGCTAACATCCATAGCGCACAAAGCTTTCTGGCATTTTTACTTTTTTTTTTATACAGTACAATCTAATATTGTTGGAGAGTGGTGGCACAGAGGTTAAAGAAGATGTTTCTGTGATCTGAAAATTGTCGGTTCAACTCTCTGTACCGGCAACATCAAGGTGGGGGTGAGAAAGGTGAAACACCCACACCTGTCATTTGTCCCACTCTGGGTCCTTGAGCAAGGTCCTTAACCCCCACCATCTGCTCCCCTGGGTGCCCTAGACAGCAGCTCTCTGCTTCACACAGAGGCCTGTGGTAGCTCGGTGGTTTGTGGGTGTGTCAGGAAGAACATCTGGCATAAAAACAATCACAAAGTCTTCGTGGCCTGAAGTTATAATGACACACTGCAGACTGGACTGCAGATTAGAATACAGCACATCAAATGGTGACATTTATGTTTGCGGTGTACATGGTCCCTTTTTAAATGAAGTTCATGAAAAAAAGAAGGGAGCAGCCGAGAAAAAAAAAAAGAAAAACATACTGTATATATGCATTCTAATATTATATTATGGACATTTTTATATTATTTTAGACATGTTTGGCATAGTCAACCCTTACTCAGGACTAATTAGTCAAAATGCCAAATGCAGAAGTTTGACCATTTTGGTAATGGCCACCGTAGCTCCAGTGAATCACAAGGTCACCAGTTGTTACATTGCTGGTTGTCACATGTTACTGGTGATGCATTTAATAAATAAAAAGCTGCATGTAATTATGGAGGAAAGTGGAACTTTTTCCTAATTGTGTTGCATAAAACACTCAAAAACTCACCTGATTTGTTTTCTTCACTCTGAAACAGTTGGAAGGCAGGTGAGTTCCTCTCACGTGAAGTTTGTGCTGAAGCTATTTCATGTTTGTAACCTGATTTTACCATGGGCGCGGGTGAGAGTTGCCGCAGATGCTGCAGTGTCTCATTATACAGCACCAAATCAAGTTTCCAGGTCCATGAATAAATAAGAATTGTACCCAAACATGAAGCAAAGTTTTGAAAGAACATTTGAAATCAGCCCTCCTCCCTCACCTGACTAAAAGATCTCCACAAAATGATCACTATCATGAAAATATACAGGCCTGTCACTCGTGATTTATTTTATAAATATAAACATCACAAACATTGCAACGTCATCTCAAAAGATGCGTAAAGTTGCAACAAATCCTCCACAACTTTTTTAATGTAACGTGAAACTCCTGTTGGACATTTTTGTAACATTTTCAGTTTTCTTATAACGTTTAAGTCAGGGCACTGCATCCGTTTGTTGGTCTTTTTGTAGAGTGATGTCCTCGTGAAAAGCACTTTAATTAAATGGGCATCATTTGAAGAAGCATACAGATGTGTTTTATTTAATGGTATTGCTTTAATTTCAGAAACGTACAACCACTTGCAACGAAATCAGCTCTGTGAGTAACAGCAGTGTGGGATGCAATTAAACTTTCACCCACATAATTAATAATTTGTGTGTGGTCCCTCCCCCCCAGAAAGAAGATAAAAATAAAAACTCTCTTATATCTCCTTTGTAGAGGAAAATAGGCAATAAGTGATGTGTATTTTGTTAAGCGGGGAAAAACTGATTTTGAGCAGCTTCCTATATCTTGTTCCTTGTCATTTGATTAATTTAAGCAAACTAAACTTCTTCAATGTGGGTTTTAAACAGACAGGAACATAAAAGAAACATTGAAGAAAATTGGTGACAAGAGGTGCTGTTGCAGAGATTGTTAGATGGATGGATGGATGGATGGGTGGATGGATGGATGGATGGATGGATGGATGGATGGATGGGTGGATGGATGGATGGATGGATGCAAAGATGCATAGATAGATACAAAGATACATCAGAGTCAGAGTTTCTTTATTTGTTATTCGCACCACATTATGTACACAGTATCCCACATCCAATAATAAAATGTAAAAGAAAAACAGTAATAAGATCTAAGATATGAACTAAGAAAAACATTAACTAAAAATATGCTAACTAATAGCATAAAAATATTATAGCAAACAGCAGCACGAACATGAGTCTGTGTGAGCAGATGAGCATGAATGAACACAGCAGCATGAAACAGATTAGCAGCAGCATGATGTGATATTTCACAGTGATTATTCTGGTTATTTATTCATGAGTCTAACAGCCTCAGGGTAGAAGCTGTTCCTCAGTCTAGTGGTTCTACACTTAATGCTCCTCAACCTCCGTCCTGAGGGGAGTGGGGCAAAAAGTGTGTGTGCTGGGTGAGTGGGGTCCTTCATGATGCAGGTGGCCCTCTTCCTGCATCTGGAGGTGTAAATGTCTGTGATGGTGGGGAGACTGACTCCAACAGACTTCTGTGCAGCCTTCACCACTCTCTGTAAAGCTTTTCTTTCTGCAACTGTGCAGCCTCCATGCCACACGTTGATGCTGGAGCACAGGATGCTCTCCACTGCACACCTGTAGAAGGAGGTGAGGACTGAGCTGCTCAGACCAGCTCGTCTCAGCCGTCTGAGGAAGTAGAGTCTCTGATGACCTTTCTTGATCAGGCTGGTGGTGTTGTTGCTCCAGCTGAGGTTATCATTCAAGTGTACACCCAAGTATTTGTAGCTGGAGACCACTTCCACTGCAGATCCTCTTATGTTCAGTGGGGTGTGGGTGTGTTTGTTCCTTCTGAAGTCCACAATCATCTCCTTTGTCTTCTTCACATTGATGTGAAGGTTATTCTCTTTGCACCAGCTCTCCAGGTGTTCCACCTCCTGTCTGTAGCTGGACTCATCATTGTTTGTGATGCATCCCACCATAAATACCTGTACATACTTTTAAAATCTCTCCCTGGTTAAATTTGAGGCATCCAGTAACATGTTCTAATGATACAGAAAAAAGACAAACATGAAATAATAAAAAAAAGAAGCAGAATACACACATTTGGAAAAACAATATGCACATGCACAAGGTGGTAGGGACTACTTCTACATTCATGATTAACCTATATATACTTTGTACTATTTGTATACACACAGTACATACATACATGTATATACATATGCATATCTACATGTAAGTATACATACACATACCATACCATTTTACAAAGTATTTATAAAGCACTTAAAACAGTGACAAGGCCAACCAAAGTGCTGTACAAACAAACAAACAACAGTCAACACATAGGCAACATACAAAATGAAGTAAAAAACAGAATAAAGACATAAAATCATTGCAGATAATAAATATAACGACCAAACACAGATCATCTGGTGTTGAAAGCAACGGAATAGTAGTGAGTCTTTAAATGGGATTTGAAAACTGAGAGGGAGGGGCCTGTCTGACGAGCAGAAGTAACTTGTTCCAAAGTCTTGGGCCTGCTACAGAGAAGGCCCTGTCACCTCTGTGTTTAAGACGAGTTCCTGAAACTGTTAGAACTAACTGGTCATATACATAAATGTCTGGGGTGGCGCAGATTTACAAGGCTTTATTTTTACTGTACAGGGAGGAGTTGAACAGTCTGATGGTCTGAAGGACAAAAGACTTCCTGAATCTGTCCGTGTACAGTTAAAGAAAAAATATTTTACTTCTGAAGAATAAACTATTCAAATTGTTGTTGGTAGAAATCATAATTTAATCTGGAATTGTTTAAAAGTTCAGATTCAGTAATAAACTAATAAATTATAAATAGAAAGATACAAGCTAACAAAATTTGAAAATAAAATCTAATAGACATTTTACTCATAGAAACATTCAGCACCATTAGAATCCAACAGGACATCATAGTAGTGTCCAGGTTTCTGATAAAATAATAAATAAAAGGAAAAATTCTGAGGGAAAAATAATCTTAATTTTTGAGCTGAGCCTTTGTACGCTCATGCCATCTTTAATTAAACAAATCAAGACTGTTGCACTGTCGGATGTGGACCACTGCAGTTGTTTGGCATTTCTGTTTCAAAGATCAGATATGAAATCAGTCTTCCTCAGAGGGGAACTTGCTGCAAACTGAATGCCAGCTTTGCTGACATTTTGGAAATGTGGAGGTATAAAAGTGTCACTCTAAGTATTTGAGGCATACGATAAGGTGGCAACAAACAAATGTGTGTGTTAGATTTTTTTTGTGACCATGCAGTTGAGATTTAATGCCTTTTTCTGTGAAACTATTGTTTATTTGTGGAATCACACAAAAGCTGGCTTTGCATAAGCTCTAGCTTTCACGCACGACAGACAGATTGTTGTTTGCTTTCTAAGAATACATGTTTTTAGTCACATTTTTTGCAAAGTTCTACCTAAAACCACTTAAAAACAAGACTAGCTTACTAAACAGTGAATCAATATTGTCGAGGAAAAAATAAATTAAAATTTACAGTTATATAGAAAGGATTTAATTTAAGATGACAAATGTTCAGAAAGGATTTTTGGTTTTATTAGTATTGCTTAGTGTTCTCCAGCATTTAGCAACCTGCTTTGTCAAAGCAGGTTGCTAACTGGAAACCAAAAAAACACGTTAATTTTGATGAGTCACTACAAAAGCAGAACCTAATAAAACATATTAATTAATATTCATAAAAATTACCAATTTATGATATAAACAAATAGTAATGATGATTTAATAAGAGAAGTGAACAAGTTGTTGTTCCTTTTTTAAAGAAGCAAACACTTGATGTGTTTTAACATCAAAGATAATTGTATGTGATTCATTCAGATAAGTCACAGCCTAGAAGACTCATTTACAAGTGAGATCTGCTTAGACAGACAAAAAGTAATGAAACTGGACACATTAGGAAATGGAGGCGAAAAAAATTCATGTTAAAATCTTTCTTCTTGCCTGAGAAGAAAAATTATAATATTAAAAAACACCTCGTACAAACAAGCACATAGTGATGTAGACATTCCGCAGAGGGGGGAGACAACGAGAACGGTGAGCAATGTCCATGGGTTGAGGTAGGTGTGGGTGCTTTTTAGTCTTTACCCTCCCAGAATTTGATATAATCAGTCCAGGGAGTCAAACCAACAACCTTCCAATCACAGGCTCACCTTCTCTAACCTCTGTGCCACCACAGTAAATACAAAAATAATGCACAAACACACAAAAAAAAACATCCAATCAATCGGTGAAATTTAAAATATCTGACGTATTTGTCTTAGTGGCTATTTGTTAGTTTTCAATAAACAAGTCATCAGCTAGGCTGAGTTGCATCATATTGCTTCATAATTTATATTCAAGGCAAGAATGATTAATATTTAAAGCTCAGCTGACATCATCTTTTAACTTTCCATAAAATGGCACAACATATATATATAATATATATATATATATATATATATATATTAAGATTGACCTCTGATCGTTTTTGCTAAAACAATGTGAAATTAATGAAAATTCCTCTCCAAAATAGTTTAAAATTAGCGCCGTTTATTTACACGGTAAATTCGGGTTTTTCCGGTCACGTGATTGTGACGTTACATACAGAGCTCTGCTCCAACGGCACATTTAATACAATGAATAAAGATACAAACGCATCCATCGAATTTAGCCATTTAAAACTTTAGATTTTAGCGATTTGGCTTCAGTTCGTGAAGAAGAAGTTATTTTGAGTGATCAAAAATCAAACAGCATGGTTTCTTTTGTCCGTGCTGCCTTTTTTTTCAGGAGAGGTTTCACATTCAATAAGCGAACAGCAGATGTCAGCAAAGCCATTGTGATTCCTCTTACAGAGCACTGTAAGAGGAATCACGATGGCTTTGCTGACATCTGCTGTTCACTTCATGAATAACTTCTTCACGAACTGAAGCCAAATCGCTAAAATCTAAAGTTTTAAATGGCTAAATTCGACGGACGTGTTTGTATCTTTCTCCATTGTATTAAATGTGCTGTTGGAGCAGAGATCTGTGTCTGACGTCACAATCACGTGACCGGAAAAACCCGAATTTACCGTGTAAAAAAACGGCGCTAATTTTAAACTATTTTGGAGAGGAATTTTCATTAATTTCACATTGTTTTAGCAAAAACGATCAGAGGTCAATCTTAATATATATATATGTTGTGCCATTTTATGGAAAGTTAAAAGATGATGTCAGCGGAGCTTTAAATCAAGTTTTATATCCATTGCCACTGGCAAACATTTATTTTTGCAAACTTTACTTATGTTTTACTCTTTCAAACAAATAATTAATGTTAGCCTGCATTTTTATGAGTCTTAAGAAGTGTCTGCTTTTAGGTAACTAGCAAATAAAGACAAATGCTGTCAACAGGTTTCCTTTCAGTCATGTTCTCTCGGTTAAACGTATGCTATGGGAATTGCGCCCCCGCGTGATTACCTGAAGGAATACATTCACGCCTTTACGGCAAGGGCGTCAGCGTAGCGCCAGAGGCCCCGCCCTCTGGGTACTTAAGCCGCTGACGCCCATCCAACTTTCTCTTTTTGCCCTTCACCTCACTTAAACCTGAACTACATCTCTTCGTGGGACTTCTCTGTTGTCGCATCGCTCGATTGAGGTGAGCTTGCTCCCTACGCTGAGCATACAGAGAAATTTTCCTGCATACTGCTGGGCTGGCGAAAGCTAGTCCAGCGGTTTTCTACTTACCTCAAAGTTTTATTCTCTTTCCGTAGCTGCTTCGCTCGACGGCGCTAACTGCATCACAACACTCCCTGCTAACCATTAGCAAGCTAGCCAGCGAAAGCAAGACGACGGAAAGGACGGCTTCGAACAAAAGGAAGCTAGGAACAACCTCGATGTTTCTCGTCTCCGGACATGGCTCCTGAGAAGGGAAAACGGAGGACAAAGAAGAAGAAAACCAGCAGGATGATGAGCCCTCGCTCGCGCCCTTGCCCCAGCGGATGCGGTTACTCCCTCTCGGCGATGGACACCCACGAGGCCTGTCCTGTCTGCCTAGGGATTCTGCACGTGAGAAAAGCGCTGGAATTCCCCGACTCCTGCTCCCACTGCTGTCGGATACCGGCGGTAGTGAGGAAACGCCGTGTGGACGCGTTGGCTAAATCTATGGCGAAGGCCGCGGCGCTGAAGGTCGCACGTCGCACAAAGCCGCTCGCTCCCGAGCCGGAACTCGAGAACGTGGACCTGGAATGCAACGGTCGAGTCGGGGATGAGAACGTGTCGGACTCCTTGGTTGCCGTTGAGGACTCGATGCCCGAAGTGTCTGACCAAGACGCCGAGTACGGTTACAGAGGAGAAAGTGTGGATTCCTCCCAGAACCTGGCACAAATTCTACTGGAACCGGACGTGTCGGTCTCTGCTCTGTTCGACCTGTGCCATAGAGCGGCGGATGCCCTACAGGTCGCGTGGCCAGACCCCACGCCTCGCCAACAGGCTACGAGGCTGGCGGGAAACTACTTTTATGCGAAGCAGCTGACAATGTCGCAAAAAATGCCCATCTTCCCGGACTTCCTCATGGAGCTCAAACGCTCCTGGGTGGAACCCGGAGCTCCCATGACGTTGCCACTATCCTGACTCCTGGATGTCATGGGAATGGAAACAACGGGCCTTGCCAGCGCACCCCTGATAGAGGAGACCCTGGCGGCTCATCTGGCACCCGTAGCTACGGGGATGAAACCAGCGTTGCCCAGTAGGGCCTACCACGCTTCGGAAAAACTGCTTGAAAAGTGCTACAAGGCCCAGGGCCTCGCGGCTCGCGCGATGAACGCATCGACCATGGTGTAGGCCTACCTGGCAGAAAAACTGCAGGATCTCCAGGTAACAAAATCCGAGCAGGCCGCAACGGAGGCCATGGAGGAGGCCTGCCGCGCATCTGACTTTGTGCTCCGCATGATGGGGACAATAGCCATTTCGCAAGGTAGAGCAATGGCGGAAATAGTTGTCGCCCAACGCCATCTTTGGCTGACGTTATTCGGCCTTCTGGAAAACCAGAGGTCCCCTTTCCTCCAGCACCCAATCGAGCCGACGGTACTCTTCGGGGGAGCCCTGGAACGGGTCCAGGCCAGGTTGGAACAAAGACGTAAACAGGCGGAAGCCCTTCGCGATGGGCTGCCAAGGAAAAGCTTTGCACTCCAAAGGAGGACATGCGTGACCCTCCACGGAAGAGACCTGCTGGTGACAGTGAGACTTTCCAGTACCGGTCGAGAGCCTCTTCAGTGACCCCGTGTGAAACTCAGATTCGGGCCTGATGAAGCAGGACGAACTGATAATTTTACAGGTTTGCCCGCCCACGTGGTACGGGAACCTAACCTTTTGGTCCCAGTCTCTACTTGTATAATACTACAAGGAGCTGGTGACATGTGCGCGTGCACCAAACATGACTCGCCTACTGTATGAGTAATCAAAACAAGCACTGTTTCATGCATGTACAAAAATAAAAGTACCAAAGCACAAACTGCCCTGGTTCTTGACTCGAGTCCCATTTTTACAAAACACAAACCACGTGGTCAAACTATGAATCACAGCAAGATACACGAGCCCTGCTAGAGACGGTCAGATCTCGCGATATCTTCTGTTGGGCTGACCAGCCTGCTCGAATGAGCGCGAGAGGGGTCAAAGGCCACCCTTCCAGCACTGAAAAACGACGTGCAGCAAGTGGGCATGCCTTCCAAGCTCATGGCGCACGCGCAGGCCTGGAAGGCGTGTCTACCAAATGAGTGGGTCATGACAACGATACGTCATGGGCTCAAGTTGCAGTTCACTAGAAGACCGCCCCTCTTCACAGGGGTACTGCAATAAAAAATTAACTCTACACGTGCACATGTGTTGAGGGAGGAAGTTTTAACAATGTTGCAGAAGGGAGTGATAAGTTTGGTCCCGAGACGCAAACTACGCTCTGGCCACTACAGCC
This sequence comes from Garcialebias charrua, assembly GCA_038048925.1. NCBI lineage: Eukaryota > Metazoa > Chordata > Actinopteri > Cyprinodontiformes > Rivulidae > Garcialebias > Garcialebias charrua. The sequence goes on from JBBPBX010031578.1 coordinate 19,023, forward strand.
AGTACTTTCTGGTGCCCAAAAAGGATCATTCCCTGAGACCGATTCTGGATCTCAGGACTCTGAATAAGAGAATAAAAAAATTTAAGTTCAAGATGCTTACACTGCGGCATGTTCTCCAGACTGTGAGACCAGGAGACTATGCATGTACAGGTAGTCCCCGACTTACGAGCGCTCTGACTTACGAGGTCCCGGACTTACGAGCATGCATCTCATAAAAAAAAAAAAAAATATTTTTTTTTATTTTTTTTTTTATTTTTTTTTTTAAATAAATGAATACATGTACAGTACTGGACAGTCACCAAGCACTTAGCCTATCCTAACACAGTTTTTAAAGATGAAGGAATAAGTTGAATTGTCTGCCTTTCACATAAAGGGAGCAAGCTCCCTATGGAGCCTGCAGGGAGGAGGGAGACAATTCAACTGATTCCTTCATCTTTAAAAACTGTGTTAGGATAGGCTAAGTGCTTGGTGACTGTACAGTACTGTACATTTATCTATTTATAAATAAAAAACAATAAAAAATAAAAATACTGTATATACTGTATATTTTTAATAAATAGATAAATGTACAGTACTGTACAGTCACCAAGCACTTAGCCTATCCTAACACAGTTTTTAAAGATGAAGGAATCAGTTGAATTGTCTCCCTCCTCCCTGCAGGCTCCATAGGGAGCTTGCTCCCTTTATGTGAAAGGGAGACAATTCAACTTATTCCTTCATCTTTAAAAACTGTGTTAGGATAGGCTAAGTGCTTGGTGACTGTCCAGTACTGTACATGTATTCATTTATTAAAAAAAAAAAAGTAAAAAAAAAAAAAAATATTTTTTTTTTTTTTTTTTTACTATGTGTTCCTACTTACGAATTTTTGACATACGAGCGCCCCCTAGTGACGGAACTCGCTCGTAAGTCGGGGACTACCTGTACAGTGGATTTGAAAGATGCCTATTTCCACATAGACGTGTGGAGGAAACACAGAAAGTTCCTCCGTTTTGCTTTCGAAGGGAACGCTTATGAATTCAAAGCCTTACCCTTTGGTTTAAAGACGGCTCCTCGTACATTTACTAAATGTCTGGATGCAGCCCTGACCCCCCCTTAGGAATCAAGGACTCAGGGTTATGAATTACTTGGATGACCTGCTGATTCTGGCTGGAAGCAGAATACAGGCCCAGTCATACTCCTACAGGGTGATCTCTCACCTGAAGTCTCTCGAGTTTGTCATAAACCCACAAAAGAGTGACCTAACTCCATCACGGGTTACCGTATTTCAGGGAGTACAGATCGACACTGTCCGGTACAGAGCATGGCTCTCAAAGGAACGAGTTTTCTCCATTCGCCATTGCCTGGAAAGATTTAAACTGGATCAACGGGTCCCTATGAAAACGTGCCAACGCCTTTTAGACCTCTTGGCGGCAGCCATACTCTGTGTGCCACATGCATTGCTGAAAATGCGGGCCATGCAAGTATGGCTAAACCAATAGACACAACCTGCCCTGCCTAATCGAGCGGGAAAGGTTAGGATAGATTCAGAGTGCCTGAAGGCCCTGGAACCTTGGAGAGATTTGTCTGTTTTCACAGAAGGGGTCCCGCTGGGAAGGGTGTCATCCCATCTGTTCATCACAACGGATGCCTCAAAAACAGGATGGGGGGCAATCTGCAGAAATCAGAATGCCCGCGGCCTTTGGAATAAACAGGAAGCGAGATTACATATCAACTTCCTGGAGTTGTTGGCTGTATTCCTGTTTTAAAATACTTCTTCAGCAAAGGTCTGATTGCAGGTCAGCATGTCCTGGTGAAATCAGATAACAGGACCACAGTGTCCTTCATCAACAGAGAAGGAGGGACAAGGTCCCGGGCCCTTCTTGGACTAAAGCAGAAGATGCTTACATGGTGTACTCCAAGAATCTTGTCACTTAGGGCGACTCATGTCCCCGGTGAACTAAATTATGGAGCAGATGCCCTCTCAAGAGGGCCTCTCCTGGCGTCAGAATGGAGCCTGAACCCACGGATTGTGGAGCAGGTCTGGACACGATTTGGGAGAGCCTCTGTGGACTTGTTCGCTTGCAGAGCTAGCTCACAGTGTGACCTTTACTTCTCCTTGAGGGAAACAGATGCACCATTGGGAACGGATGCTCTGGCACATGATTGGCCAGCAGGGTTGCTCTACTATGCCTTTCCACCTGTCCCTCTGATCGAGGTGACACTGGAACGTGTGCGCCAGGGAGCCCTCTCCCTGATCCTGATAGCCCCCAGGTGGCCGCAGAAACTGTGGTTCCCGGTGTTGATCTCAATGTTATCAGGGATACCATGGCAATTGCCTCCTCACAGGGACCTGCTGACTCAGGCACATGGGCAGCTTCTACATCCACGTCCAGAGTTGTGGCGACTTTCAGCCTGGCATTTGAAGGGAACTGGCTGAGAACCTAAGGCTTTGGTTGCTTTATCCCAAAACAAACAGCAAAAACATACACAAGGGTGCCCCTTGATGTTTATGTTTGCTTAGGAGATGTTCAATGGAGGGGTTTCCCCTCTCCTTAACGGGTCTCCAACATCAGGATGGGCTCCACTTGCCAGTGGTGCTCCTTGTAAAAACATTCCCCTGGAGACTTGGGAGGTTACCCTGTGCTTGACCTGGGTTTTCTACCTCCACATTGCCACCCAATTTCTAGTGGTGTAATGGGTCCCTTGCTCCTTTCCTCCTGTTTCTCAGATTTTCCAGAGAAAAAAGGAGATGATGAGTATTCACACTAGTGGAGCACGCTTATGCTGTCTCTAGCTGGTGTTTTTTATCTATATGTCCGGTGGTAACATCAAGCTGATGTTTCTACATTTGGCATTTTTTCTTCTCAGCCTGTGCTCTCTACATACCTTGTAGAAAGCAGCTGGGAAATACCTGTCGTTTTAAGGCAGATGCTCTCACATGCATTTTGCTGAGCATTTCAAGGGCGTGAATGAATTACGTTCCCATAGCATATGTTGCACCGAGAGAACATGACTGAAAGGGAACTGAAAGTTATGCACCATAACTCATGTTCCCTGAAGGAAGGGAACGAGGTGCAACATATCTGGCCCTTTTCAATGCTGAAAGCTCGGTGAAGTGCATTTTGGAGAAAGTTGGATGGGCGTCAGCGGCTTAAGTACCCAGAGGGCGGGGCCTCTGGCGCTACGCTGACGCCCTTGCCGTAAAGGCGTGAATGTATTCCTTCAGGTAATCGCATGGGGGCGCAATTCCCATAGCATATGTTGCACCTCGTTCCCTTCCTTCAGGGAACATGAGTTATGGTGCATAACTTTCAGGTTTGAGGTGTTTTATATCTATTTTTGTGCTAATTTAATGCACAAAACTAAGAACAAGTTTGATTTATTAAAATTTCATGAGACTAACCTGCATAAATAAAGGCTGAATGAAATTTAAAATTCCTCTAAATCACCAGTGATTGAATTGTTTTATTTTCTTACATTCTTAGGAAGTAAAAATCCTCAAGTGTCCTTAAGAACACCATAATAGACCTCACTAAGGTCGATAGTGTTTTAATTCACTAGACCGATTCTGACTGAAATTAGCAGTCAAAATCACAACTTTAAACTGCAGTGCATCTAATACAACAGCTGATTTCCCTCATGAAATAGTTTGGAAAGCCACCAAGTTAAACCTGTATCCTAACTGGGTTTCGGTCAAATCAGTGAGGAAATCTAGAAAACACACCACAGGACACAACAGAAAGAACAAAGGAAAAACCATTTTATCCTAAATGTTGCTAAAGTATCTGATAAACTGATTTACTCTCAACACAACATCCTGGTGCATTTCAAACCTAACAGAACCCTCAGACAGAGGCTGGTCTATTCTAATGCTACATCCAGACCGAACGCCTTTTCAACGGCAAAAAAGCTCGACACGCACGCAAGTGGACGCACTGGACCCAGTGGTGTCCAGACCAGAACGTGAAATTGCGGCGGCGTGGCGGCGCGGGGGGGGGGGAGGAGCTTACCGGTATACCGAGTTCCTCACTGCACTCCGCCAGGCAAGGAGCTTTTTATTTCTGTCTGCAGACTTGACTGGTCGTGAAGGACTTGTCGCGAACACACAGCTACAATGAGTTTCTCTTCCATAGTACATGACTTTGTGGGTTTTTTCTGTGTCCCACAAACAATACGTCACATAGTTGCGCAATACCCCCGTCCCCTTGTTTCCGCGTCACATAGCGGACTCCCCCTTTCTCCTCCACCCGACTCTCCCTGATTGGTTGACCCACGCGTTCACGAGTTTGAACGGCGAAATCTTCAGCATGGTGAATGCGTCTTTTGGAGGCTGACGCGGGTTCACGTGCACGAAAAACGCTTTCCAGCACGCTCAACACGCATGTGACGCCCGACGCCAAGAGACGCCTGGAGGCGCGTCCCCCATTGACTTTGCATGTAAACCGGACGCTCCTGCAGTTGAAAACGCGTTCGGTCTGGATTCACCATAAGGACAGAACCTCTGGGTGGTGTTAGCAGAGCAGTGAAGCGAGGAATGTTAAGGGCTCTTTATTGGAGAAACTAAACAATCTCTCTACAGACACATGGCTCAACACCAGAGAGCTAACTCTTCAGGACAAGACTCAGACTGCCCAACAAGAAAAACAACTTTAAGCAGAGGAGGTCTCAGTTTTCAACTTTTAAAAACCTACAAGACCTGACAGATCCTTTTGTGTTTCCATCAACGATTTTAGTTCTGCAGTGGCGACACTTAAATGGGGGATTCCGAAGGGGTCCATCCTGGGTCCTCTCCTATTCTCCTTATACCTGCTGCCACTTGGTGCTATTTTCCGGAAACACAACATACCTTTCCACTTCTACGCCGATGACTGTCAAATTTACTTCCCCCTAAGACAATGGTACGTGCTCTATTCAACCTCTGCTCGACTGCCTGGCTGACATCAGGGACTGGATGGCTTTAAATTTCTTAAGTTTCAATGAAAAGAAGTCTGAAGCCATGTTGTTCCCTCCCAATGACACAATCACGAACCACTGCATCGACCTTTCTGCTCTAGCCCTGTCTGAAAAACAAAAAGTCACAAATCTGGGAGTGATAATGGACCCTTCCATGAAACACAACAGTCATGTAAATATGATCATTAAATCCTGTTTTTTCCAGCTGAGGCGACTGTCTAAGCTGAAGCCCATATTATCCCAAAATAACCTGGAGACAGTAATTCACGCTTTTATTACATCTAGGCTTGATTACTGCAATTCACTCCTGTTTGGTATCAGTCAGACATCCATTGCACAACTACAACTGGTCCAGAATGCAGCAGCCCGATTTTTAACCAGTACACGCAAAAGAGAGCACATTACACCAGTCTTGGCCTCCCTGCACTGGCTACCAGTTCAACTTTGAATCCAGTTCAAAATTCTCCTGTATGTCTACAAATCGCTGAACAGTCTCTCTGATTTGCTACAGCTGTATGTCCCACCACGTTCTCTGAGGTCAGCGGACCAGTTACTTTTAACAGTTCCAGGAACTCGTCTTAAGTGCAGAGGTGACAGGGCCTTCTCTGTAGCAGGCCCAAGACTTTGGAACGAGTTACCTCTGCTCGTCAGACAGAACTCCTCCCTCTCGGTTTTCAAATCCTGTTTAAAGACCCACTACTATTCTGTTGCTTTCAACACAAGATCTGTGTTTTGGTCGTTATATTTATTATCTACAATGTTTTTATGTCTATTTTTTGTACTTTGTTGTGTGTGTTACCTGTTGTTTGTTTGTTTGTACAGCACTTTGGTCTGGCCTTGTCGCTGTTTTAAGTGCTCTACAAATAAAATGGTACGGTATGGTATGGTAAAGTGCAGCATTAAACCTGCTTCCCAGTCAGTTCCATTCTAATTCAACCCCTCAAGTGATTGAAGCATCTCTCTTGTGAGTCAAGCAAAGGCCTTAACGCCTCTTCAGTGAGAGGGGAGTGAATTTATTCTGCGTGTCACTGTCACTGTTTGATGAAGCAGCTCATGCAGTTTAAAAACTTGGATTGCCACACTCTCCTGTTTTGATCTGAGAAAGCTTCCTGTATGAAGAGCGAAACATCAACTAGGCTACAGAATGGAAGTCCAGCTGTGCTGTTTTTTCTAAACGTTTCTTTTAAAAAAAAATGGGGGTGGGGGTGGTTTTGCCGTAAACGACTGAGAATCTACACAGCATTTGTAGGAATTATTTTAAAATAAAAGTGGCTCAAGATGAAATTACCACAATGAGCATGTTGTTGAAACAGGGACACAATAATGAGTCATTAGTTTACCATTAGTAATATTTGGTCAATTTAAGTTTGTTAATTCAGTTTTTATAAAAGGCTCATTTTGTCATTTGTTTCTCTTTTCTTACAACTTGTAGAGTTGGAGAGACGCGTGTTTTTCCACTACATTAGGGCTTAGTGTATTACTAGTATATGTTTTTCTTAGTTAATTCTAGATGTTATTACTGTTTTTCTCTTGCATTTGTTGTTGGATGTAACTGGGACCCCGTGTACATAATCTCGTTTTCATCACATGTACCACATGCGGTGCAAATGACAATAAAGACTCTCTGACTCTGAAGTGCTCAGTTAGCCAAACCAATGTTAGGAATAAGACTTCAAATTCCCGCAGAGATAAAAAGCAAATGTCCCGGAAGTAGGGCGAGGGGAAAATGAAGAGCGAGAAGGAAGAAGTATAAACAGTTTCCTTTTGCAAGACTTCTGTGCAACACTTGGCAAGAATGACGGACAGATATGGAGCATTGCCAAAAAACAAGTGAGAATGTTGGAAGGAAGTACAAGTTTCACTGAGGCGCAGTGATTCAGCTTTTCATACCAGTCATATGGACAGACAAAGGAGCTATTAGTGGAAAACTTAACATACAGCAAGTGATCAACTAAAATATGATCCACCTCTCAGGTCCTGTCACACATTTGCTAGATTACTTTACCAGGTTCTGTTGATCAGTCACAGATTGTGTTTTTAGCTGGTTCTTCTTCTTTTCACCTCGCCTTGTCCTTTTTACTCATTTTTAAGTCCACATTGTACAACTTGTTGTCATGGTCAGTTTTAAGGTCTGGACAGAGAATGAGTGAAAATGTGGCAAGACTTCAAAGAAAAACTTTGAAGGATTCTCACAAAAGCTGAAAAAAAAAATACTGGTTCAGACCACATTAAAAACTTAAACTTATAAAAAGTCTGCATTGTAATGAAAAATGTCATATCTTAGAGAATAATTGAAGTGTTAGGACCCTGATACCTCAAGGACAAAAAGGTGTTTTTAATCGCCGACAACCATAAGTTGATGTGATAATGGAAGAATTGCAAGAACGTGTACAACGGATTTAATTTGTAGTCAACCTGATTCAAGATGACTGCTACACTAAGCTAAAACAAAACACTCAAAAAAGGCTTTAACTTAGTCAGTTTTACAAACACTGAGCTAAAATCTGAAAGTTATGCACCATAACTCATGTTCCCTGAAGGAAGGGAATGAGGTGCAACATACTTGCTATGGGAATTGCGCCCCCGCGCGATTACCTGAAGGAATACACTCACGCTTTTACGGCAGGGGTGTCACCGCCGCACCAGAGGCCCCGCCCTCTGGGTATTTAGGCGGTGAGCACCCCTCCATCTTCCTCAACAATTGCACTTCACCGAGCTTTCAGAATTGAAAAGGCCTAGATATGTTGCACCTCCTTCCCATCCTTTAGGGAACATGAGTTATAGTGCATAACTTTCAGTTCCCTTTCAGTCATGTTCTCTCGGTGCAACATACTTGCTATGGGAACGTAATCCATTCACACCCTTGAAATGCTCAGCAAAGTGCATGTGAGAGTGCTGGTGAAGATTCTCAGTCGTCATGTGAGAGCATCCGTCTAAAAGACAGGCATCTCCCAGCTGCTTTCTGTAGAAAGCATATGCTAAGAGGAGAAAAAATGTCACATGTAAACAACAACATGATGTCTCCACTGGGCATAAATATGGCAAATGTGGAGGTAGAAAACCCAGGCCAAGCACAGGGTAACATCAAAGGCCCCTGTAAAAAAAAAAATCTTTTTTTTGTTTGTTTTGTTTTGGGACAAAGCAACCGAAGCCCTAGGCTCTCAGCCAGACCCCTTCAAAGGCCAGGCTGAAAGTTGCCACAACTCTGGACGCGGGTGAAATAGTTGACCATGTGCCTGAGTCAGGAGGTCCCTATGAGAAGGCAAATGCCATGGTATTCCAGATAGCATTGAAATCGGCTCTGGAATCCACGTTTTCTGTGGCCATCTGGGGGCTATGAGAATCAGGGAGAGGGCTCCCTGGCGTACCCGTTCCAATGTCGCCCCGATCAGAGGGACAGGTGGAAAGGCATAGTAGAGCACCCCTGCTGGCCAATCATGTGCCAGAGCATCCATACCCAATGGTGCGTTTGCTTCCCTCAAGGAGAAGTAGAGGCCACAGTGTGAGCAAGCCCTACAGGCGAACAGGTCCACAGAGGCCTTCCCGAATCGTGACCATACCTGTCCCACAATCCGTGGGTTCAGGCTCCATTCTGACGCCAGCAAAGGGCCTCTATAGAGGGCATCTGCTCCGTAATTTAGTTCACCAGGGACATGAGTCACCCTGAGCGACAGGATCCTTGAAGCACACCATGTGAGCATTCTCTGTGTCAGATGGAAGAGGGCCCGGGACCTTGTCCCTCCTTCTCTGTTGATAAAGGACACTGCGGTCCTATTATCTGATTTTACCAGGACGTGCTGTCCAGCAATCAGACCTTTGTGGGAGAAGAATTTTAATGACAGGAATACAGCTAACAATTCCAGGAAGTTGATGTGTAATCTTGCTTCCTGTTCATTCCAATGGCCGCGGGCACTCTGATTCCTACAGGTTGCCCCCATCCTGTTTTTGAGGCATCCGTCGTGATTACCACACGAGATGATACCCTTCCCAGTGAGACCCCATCCGTGAAAACGGACACGTTTCTTCAAGGTTCCAGAGCCTCCAGGCACTCTGAATTTATCCTAACCATCCCCCTTTGTTTAGGCAGGTTAGGCTGTATCCGTTGGTGCAGCCATAGCTGCATGGGCCGCATTTTCAGTAATGTGTGTGGCATACATGGAATGGCTGCTGCCAAGAGGCCTAGAAGGCGTTGGCAGGTTTTTACAGGGACCCAATGGTCTAATTTAAATTTGCTCAGGCAAGAGCGAATGGAGGAAACTTGTTCCTTTGAGAGCCATGCTCTGTACTGGAGGGAGTTGATCTGTACTCCCAGAAATACGGTAACCCGTGATGGAGTTAAATTGCTCTTTTGCAGGTTTATAACAAACCCAAGAGACTCTAGGTGAGAAATCACCTTATAAGAGGGTGACTGGGCCTGCTTTCTGCTTTCAGCCAGAATCAGCAGGTCATCTAGGTAGTTCATGACCCTGAGTCCTTGATTCCTGAGAGGGGTCAGAGCTACGTCCAGACACTTTGTAAATGTGCGTGGAGCAGTCTTTAAACCAAAGGGTAAAGCTTTGAATTCATAAGCGATTCCCTCAAAAGCAAAACGGAGGAATTTTCTGTTTCCTCCAAACGCCTATATGGAAATAGGCATCTTTTAAAGAGGAACTAAACCCCGGTCTAAAAACGTGTTTATGGCAACATCTATGGGTTGAACATAGGTATTGCAGCTTAATTTTCTTATTGGTCTAGGATTCTCACTGTGACACGTTTTCTCACTCTGACATCACAAAGGTGGTTCAAGCAGAGCCAATCCCCTGCAGAGATGAGAAGGTCCTGCAGCATTCATACCTTATATGGAAGTGCCACATTTCACTCCTGACAAACGGTTTTACTTTTCATTTTTTATCCATTTTTGTAAGCCTTTGGTTTTGGATGGAATGGGTGGAATAGATAAATACATCTACATGTTTATACTTTGTTGTTGCTTGGTGTATGTTGTTGGCTAGAGGTTTAATTTGTTTTAGGTTGTTGCTGGTGGAGGCGTGAACAAAAGCACAACTCTACCTCCACCCCTCCTTGTCTCTCGACACGCCCATTTTCAGGGAGATTTTCAAACTGCTTCAGGGGGAAGAGGTACTTTCTCAGCCTGTGTTTAGTCGCACTTTAAATCTACTGTACATGTGAAGTCTCTAGGTCTCACAGTCTGGAGAACTTGTTGCAGTGTAAGCATCTTGAACTTAAATGTTTTAATCCTTTTGTTGAGAGTCCTGAGATCCAGAATTGGTCTCAGAGAACGATCCTTTTTGGGCACCAGGAAGTACTTGCTGTAGTGGCCGGAGAACAGCTTGTGTCCAGAGACCAAACTAATCACTCCTTTTTGCAGCTTGGCCAAAATTTCCTCCCTTAGCACGTGTGCGAGTGCAGGGTTGATCTCAGATTGCAGCACCCCTGTGAAGCGGGGCGGTCTCTAATGCCCCTTTTCCACTTGTTGGCCCGGCTCGGATGTGACGTCATATTTGCGTGCCAAGCGCGCGTTGGAGAGCATTTCCACCTAACAGATGCGCGGCGCCGCGCCAAGATTCCGGCCTCATCTCAGAGCAGGTCCGAGGCCGGCTGGCCCCGAACCGTGAGGAGGAGGCTGGACTGAGTTTGAGGAAGTGGCTGCCGTGAGGGAGCAAAACACCGAAGGACTTTACAAGATTAACACGGTAAAAACAATTATTTGTATTAAAAATTACATCACACATGTGTCTTAAGCCGAACTATTCCTTAATAATTCCACGTTGTTGTCAAAACGGCAGGATTTAAAAAAGTAGTTTCGCCACGTGCACGCGCGCGCCCGCGCGCGCGCACGTGAGCCGTCTTTATTTCTATAATGTAGCTAAATAAACGCTTTAAAAAATATAGTTCATAGCTGACGTTATATCAAGAGGGTGCTTGAGCTTAACAGTTCCTTAATAATTTCACGTTGTGGTCAAATCAGCTGGATTTAACAAAGTAGGTCGACACATGCACATCACATGCACGCGCGGGTGGGGTCGATCGGCGTTCTTTGTTTTAAATGTAGCTAAATAAAAGCTTAAAAAATATATTTCATAGCTGCTTTATACCACGAGGGTTCCTCAGGTTAACAAGTCCTTAATAATGTCACGTTGTGGTCAAATCTGCTGGATTTAAATTGATTTGTTTTGACTAATTCCAAACCTATCACATGTGCTTCGAAAATAAATTATTAAAAAATCGAATTTTAATTCAAATAACTCCAACAGCTTACAGTATGCACATAAACATGTAGTGATTACACTCTGTTGGTTTGAAAAATATCTGCTTTGTGGTTTCTGAGATATAAGATATGTGTTAAATACTAGTAGAAAAAAAAAGCTAGGTCGACACACTTATGTCTATTAAAAATCGAATTTTAATTCAAATAACTCCAACAGCTTACAGTGTGTATATAAACATGTAGTGATTACACTGTGTTGGTTTGAAAAATATCTGCTTTGTGGTTTCTGAGATATTTGATATATGTATATATATCTTACATATATGTATCTTATAAAAGATATCTACATATAAAACTTTTTGACAGAGGAACTGAAGTAAAACCGTTTGTCAAACAGGGTTGATCTCAGATTGCAGCACCCCTGTGAAGCGGGGCGGTCTCTAATGCCCCTTTTCCACTTGTTGGCCCGGCTCGGATGTGACGTCATATTTGCGTGCCAAGCGCGCGTTGGAGAGCATTTCCACCTAACAGATGCGAACTTAATTGAGAATTAACTTTCTTGTCTTACATATAAAACAGTTTCTAGACTGAATTACCGGTAACCATGTTTTTCTTTTTTTTTACAGTTAAGACGAAGAAGTCAACACCAGAATTTATCAACTTGTGTCTTCTGGAGGAAGCACATGAGACAACAGGAAAAAAATCATTTAGGTGGATGCAGTATTTATTTTTGTGCTTTTTTCACTTCTTAGTTTTCATAATAAACATTTTATTTCTTAAGTGGTGTCATTGAACAATAATTTCCTAAACATATTTTACAATGTTAAGTGTCTACAGTATAGTGTTTGTTTAAAAACATACTGGAAGTTAAGAATATTACACAATATTATTGTGGGCGACCGTGGTGTAGTGGTAATGGCAGTCGACCCCTGATCGGAAGGTTGGAGGTTCGAATCCCGCATCCGCCCACCATGTGTTGTGTGTCCCTGGGCAAGACACTTAACCCCGAGTTGCTCCCGGTAGGTCTGGATGGCGCCTTGCAAGGCAGGCTACCACTACCGGTGTATGAATGTCTGAATGAATGGGTGGATGGCTGGTATTGTAAAGCGCTTTGGGGCTCCTCACAGGGGGCTGGAAAGCGCTATATAAATAAGCTCCATTTACCATTCAATATTTTCCATTTGCATTTGACCTTTAAAGAATCATAAGAAAAAGATTATTAGATTTGAACAGCCATCCATCCATCCATCCATCCTTCCTGTTGTCGTGTCATGAGTAGTGCAGCAGCTTTTGCCAGGATGCACAGATGTCAACATGAACCCATCCATCCATCCATCCATCCTGATGTCGGGTTGTGGGTGCAGCAGCTTTTCCAAGGATGCACAGACGTCGCCATCAACCCCGATGAAGCTGTTCTTGGATGCCCAAACGAGTTTCCTGATCAACAAACATTTAATTATTAATACTTTGTTTTTACGTTTAAAGAAACATGCTTTTAATGTTTATGGGACAGTTTAAACCAAATTATCCATTTGCATTTGACTTTGAATTAGCCCTGACAAAATATTACCGTTTAAATTTAATGAAATACAAACATTTAATATTACCTTACTGTAAAAATAGTTTAACTGATTACAGGGCAGTGTGATCAATGTGTTAAGCAATGTTAACAGGAACCTTGTGCATATATGAGAATAATCTTTATTATAAAGAAACAAAATGGAAAACACAGGGGTTTAAAACAAGCTGAAAAGTCTATAAAGTAAGATCAGAGCATTAAATAGCTCAAGGGACATTACCGCCAACAGGTGGTGAGACAAGGTTCTGCAGGGTGTTCTTCTTCTAACGTCTAGTGGTGGCTAGTAAATAGCTTGAGGTAACACTACCGCCACCACGTGGTAGGACGAGTGAGATTCTACACCCCGCCCACAGAAGGGCTGCAGTAAGTGAATGGAAACAAAACCGTGCATGTGAGCCGATCCTAACTGGACCAGACCGGACCAGACTGGGCCGCTCTGGGCCGGTAGTGGAAAAGGGGCATTAGAGAATTGCAATTTGAGTCCATGACGAATTGTTGTCATGACCCAATCATTTCGTAGGCACGCCTCCCAGGCCTGCGCATGCGTGCTGTCTGGATGGCATGTTGTGTTGCAGTCCGTCACGTTTGAGAGCCAGAGGGGTGACCTTTGACCCCTCTTGCCCTCCCCCGGACAGGCTGGTCGGCCCGACAGGAGATACCGCGAGATCTAGCTCACGTGTCTCGCTGCGGTTCATAGTTAGACCACATGGTTGGTTTATAAAAATGGGACTTGAGTCAAGAACCAGGGCAGTCTGTGCTTTGGTACTTTTATTCTTACACATGTTTGAAACAGTGTTTATTTTGTTTATGCATGCAATGGTCAAATCGCGTTTGATGCGTACACATATGCCGCTCGCTCCTCGTAGTCTTTTATGAGGGGAGACTGGGCCCAATGGATCAGGTACCCGTACCTCGTGGGCGGATAAACCTGTAAGATTGTCGGTTCGTCCTGTTTCATCAGGTCCGAGCCTGCTTTCCGCCTGGGGAGACTGGCGAGATCATTGGCTGTCCCTGGAAAGTTCCACCGCCACCTGCGGGTCTCTTCCGTAGGGGGCCATTTGTGTTCTCCTTACGGGGGGCAAAGTTCTTTCTTGGCAACCCCTCGCAGAGGGCTTCCGCCTGTTTATGTCTCTGTTCCAGTTTGGTCTGGACGCGTTCCAGAGCTCCCCCGAAAAGCCCCGTCGAGTCGATCGGGTACTGGAGGAAAGTTGACCTCTGGTTTTCCGGGAGGTCCGATAAGGTCAACCAAAGATGGCGCTAGGCGACATTTCCGCCATCGCCTTGCCTTGGGAGATGGCTATTGTCCCCATTAAGCGGAGCACGAGGTCTGAGGCACGGCGGGCCTCCTCCACGGCTTCCGTTGCGGCCTGTTCATCTTTTGCTACCTGGACGTGCTGCAGCTTTTCCGCCAGGTACGCCTGCACCAAGGTTGATGCGTTCATTGCGCGAACCGCGAGGCCCTGAGCCTTGTAGCACTTTCCGAGTTGTTTCTCCGAAGTGCGGCAGGCCCTGCTGGGTAGCGTAGGTTTCATCACTGAGGCGGCGGGGGCTAGGTGAGCCGCCAGAGTCTCCTCAATGGGGGGTGTGCTGTCGAGGCCTACTGCTTCCATTCCCGCCATGTCGAGGAGCCGGGACAATGGGAGCATGATAGAAGCTCCGGGATCCACCCAGGAGCGTTTCAGCTCTGTGAGGAAGTCCGGAAAGATGGGCATCTTTTGCGACGTTGTCGGTTGTTTCGCGTGGAAGTAGCTTCCCGCTAGCCTCGTAGCCTGCTGGCGAGGCGTCTGGTCCGGCCACGTGATCTGCAGAGCATCCGCTGCCCTACGACACAAGTCGAACAGGGCCGGTACCGACAGGTCCGGTTCCGGGAGAATGTGCGCCAGGTTCTGGGAGGAACACACGATTTCTCCCTTGTCACCAAATTCGGCGTCTAGGTCGGACACTTCAGGCGTCGAGTCCTCGGCGGCACCCGAGGAGTCCGACATTCCATCCTCTCCGACTCGTCCGTTGCATTCCAGGTCCACGTTATCGGGTTCCGGAGCAAGGGGAAGCCGACGTGCGACCTTGAGCGCTTCTAGCCATGGATTTGGCCAGCGCGACAGCTCGTCATCTACTCATTGCAGCCGGCATTCGACGGCAGTGAGGGCAAGAGTCGGGGAATTCCATCACCTTCCTTGCATGCAGAATCCCTAGGCAGACAGGACAGGCCTCGTGGGTGTCCGTCGCCGAAAGGGAGCGGCCACAGCCGCTGGGGCACGGGCGGGAGCGAGGACTCGTCGTCCTGGTCTTTCTCCTCCTTGTCTTCCGCCTTCCCTTCTCGGGAGCCACGTCCTGAGAAGCGTCGAGTTGGTTTGAAGTTGTCTTCTCTGTCGTCTTTTCTTTTGCTCAAAAACCTGCTAAGAATAGCAGGCGGTTGTGATGCAGTTAGCGCCTTCGAGCGAAAACTTGCGGAAAAGAAGAAAACTTCGAGGATGAGTAAAAAAATGCCGGACTAGCTTTCGCCAGCCCAGCAGTGCGCAGGAAAATTTCTCTGTACGCTCATTGTAGGGAGCGAGCTCACCTCAGTCGAGCGATGCGACAACAGAGAAGTCCCGCGAAGTTCAGGTGTTTAAGTGAGGTGAAGGGCAAAAAAGAGGAAGATGGAGGGGCGCTCACCGCCTAAATATCCAGAGGGCGGGGCCTCTGGTGCGG
>JBBPBX010031579.1:17863-28110 GCA_038048925.1 Garcialebias charrua
ATACTCAAACCTCTAAAAGTCCACTCCAGGTTTTCCAGGTTACCTACTACAACAACTCGCCACACGGCATGCAGTGTTTCCCTGAGGTCACTTGCTCACCGTGCTCATTTCTTCGTTGTTTTTTTTTTTTGACAGGGCAGGGGGAGGAGGGGGACACTTCTGTGTTGCGTGCTAGCTTAGTGCTACGTTTGTGTTGGCAGTTGTTGACCGGGGTGGTGGGGGTAGGATGCATGAGAGAAGCAGAGCACTACGTCTGCATCTTAGCTAGCGTGTCTGTATAGCGCACCACTAGCTTAGTGCTACCGGAGTGTGCTCTATTCACACAAGGAGAGCTGTTGGTCAGACTTCTTCTTGTTGTGCCATGCCCTCTAAAATTGTTATTGAATCAAGTGTTTACTTATGAAGGTAAACATAGATGTTTAACAACCTGTTAAAATACACCAGAACGCAGGAAATGGCATCTACTTTATTCAAATTTTCTGAGGGAGGACCCCCAGACTCCCCCGCAACCAGTGTGTCTCCCCCACATTACAAACGCTTCTGAAGCCGATAGACTCAAGCTAATCTTTAAATATGCTACTTTTATTACAGTCATGACTAAAAGTCAACAAAATATTTTGGGAGTCATTGTTAAGCATTTGTATGAATGGTTTAAAAAAATGAAAACATGTAGAAAAAACTTTCTGCTGTAAAAAAACTTTTGGCGTATAAACTCTCTGTACTCAAACTCCAGTTGGTTTTCAATTATTTTCTCCCCTCATTATTTCATGTAGCCTAATGTAAACAAAAAAAAAAAAAAACAGAATTGCAAAACGGAGATATTATTACCTGAATTTCCAAATATATTATTATGAGGCTCGCATGTAAAACTAAGAATAAACTTGCAAATAACAGCGTTCCGTGTTAAAATCAGTATGCAATATGGGCTCACATGATGAGTCACCACTGACATTTAAGTCAAAATGTTGACTATATTCACTTTACTAAATTAATCCACTGAATTGTCAGCCCACTGCTGTTGAGATATTTCAGATTTTAAAAAAAAGTTTGTTTGCTTTCTAAACAAATATTCTGTAGAGGCTTGCAGTTTTCTCTTATCGAACCTAAAAAAAAATGCACATTTATCTCCAGACACTGCATTTCCAGGTGTGGATGCATCTCATGTGTGTGTTGAGGGAAATGTAATTAATGTGATATAGATTAAGCTTTGACCATATCTGTGTACCGGTACTCAGCGGCATGTTGTAGCAACATGCTGCTGTTTCTTTGACGTATAATTACTGCTCTTGTTTATTTTAAGCTCCAAAAAGGGTCAAGTGAAATGCATGAAACCTGTTTGTAGAATGTGTGGGGGTGGTGAACATTTCTACTGTTTTAAAGGAACAAGATCATCCCGGCCTTACGTAACAAATCTGCTGGACCTTTTCCATCACTGGCATTCAGATCAGTTTCCCCTCATATTTAAGAATCAGCTTCATGTGAAAAGCACATAGATTGAAAAGCTAGAGCCCAACAATCTAGTTTAACATTTGTTTTAATTGCTGCAAAGAACATTTAAATGACTGTTTGGAGAAATTCACTTATTTAACAGCCATTCAGCTTCCTCTGGATTATTAGTGTTTTTATAACAACAAGCCACCGCTTAAATGCTGACAAACTAATTCAGTTTTTCCTCATATAAGTTCATCTGTCTGTCAGTGAAACTGAGAACAAAATCAGCTGAACAGTGAGGAGGTGGAGCACAAGCAACTACTGTAGTCTGGTGTGGATCTGGATCAGATTCTCTAAATCTGACAAACTTAGTGTTGAAGGAAGGACATCTTCCATACAAGTTGCCTGTAGGAGCCATTTTGTTTAAAAGGCTTTTATTGGATTTAAAGCTGTTAGAAATGTTCAGCCATACAGTATTGAAGTGGGGTTCGGTGAAACAATGTTGACCAAGTAATGTCCTAATTGTTATTGTAGCTTTTGAAAGACTTCATTTTGCAGAAATTGTTATTGTAGCTTTTGAAAGACTTCATTTTGCAGAAACTGTTTATTTATAACCTGACGGATGAGCTAATGACTAGTCTGAACTCCGACAAGTCCAGAGTGGACTATTTCTGTCTTTAAACAAATCTAGTCTCCAGATTCATAAAAACACGGTTTTACACACGTTTACATTACTCCATTGTTCAACACACAACTTTTATATATAATTCTGAGATTTTTTGCTAACACAAAAAGCAGCAGCAGCAGCTAGCTGTGGCACTTATGGGCCTGGGTTTACTTCTGGCAGGTAAATATTGATCTGTCCAAATAACCATATCATGTAAAACTGACAGTGATTTAAAGACCGTGTAAAGTGAATTTCAACATTTTCTTAAATAAACATTATAAATGTGATAATTGTAATGTTGTAAATGAGTAAAAAGTCTCAAAATTGTAGCTCAATTAATTTTGAAGTTATACATGAAACTGTGTATAAAGACATGTGTGTTTCAGGATTTTTTAGGCGTGTTTTAAACGGGACCGCGTTTCGTCACGCGGTCCTCATTAGTATAGCCCTACCCCCTGCTGCTCCAGTCATATAAATTGTTCTTCGCATGGGTGGAGCCGTTCACTCGCGACTCGCAGATAGCATCAGATAGCAATAGCATAGATATTTTGTTCATTGTTAGCTAGCTAATCAATTATGCCTCGTTCCTGCATCTTCCCAGGATGTTTTAATGGTCAGGGCACCTGCTACTGACCGTCTCCCTCCTCAGCCTCCGGACACCGCCGCCGCCTTTCCTGTTTCTTTTCTTTCTTTCTTTTTTTTATTGCTAAGCCTGTGCCCTACAAGTTCACAAGCTCCTTTTTTGCTAAGAAAATGCGACAGGTCCATTGCATACTTAGTTATCAACGTGATTACTCTTTATCTTAATCACCAACACAGCCCCCGCATGCGATGTGTCGGGTCGGACCGGTGCAGCCGCGCGAGTCCGCTCATCTTCTAAACACATAACAGCGGAGTTATGAATTATAGTTGCGTCCTCAACTTTAAAAATAAAACCAGAGTTGTTTGTGCACTAAAAACAGCGTAACTCTTGGAAAAAGGAGCAAACAGAGCAGGTTTACTGATGAACCTGTCTTCCTCCTCCACACAGTTCAGCTCTGAGCGAGAGAGTCCTCCTACTTGCTCTCTGAGCTGCAGAACTGCGCTGAAACCACGCCCACGTGCTGACACGCCCCCACAGTTCCAGACTAAGGGAAAATCATGTTTTTTCATGATTTTTGACACTTAATTTTATAAGGAAAACAATGTTTTTAATCAGTCAGATTTATATGGGTGATTAATAACACATATTTATGCCATGTGATAAACTAAAAACACAAATCTAATTTCACTTTACACGGTCTTTAAAGGTTTACACAGTGGATGTCACTACAAAAGTTGAAATCTCTGGAGGTCGGACCTGTATTGACAAACTACTGTAATGAGAACTAGTCTGAGTAAACCCACTTCAAAATCAAATCACTGCCACCTTCAAACAACTTTAATCTTACAGTGGTTTGTACAAACCGGATTCCAAAAAAGTTGGGACACTAAACAAATTGTGAATAAAAACTCAATGCAATGATGTGGAGGTGCCAACACCTAATGTTTTATTCAGAATAGAACACAAATCACAGATCAAAAGTTTAAACAGAGAATGTATCGTTTTAAGGGAAAAATATGTTGTTTCAAAATTTCATGGCATAAACAAATCCCAAAAAAGTTGGGACAAGTCCATTTTTCCCACTGTGTGGCATCCCCCCTTCTTCTTACAACACTCAACAGACGTCTGGGGACAGAGGAGACCAGTTTCTCAAGTTTAGAAATAGGAATGCTCTCCCATTCATGTCTAATACAGGCCTCTAACTGTTCAATCTTCTTGGGCCTTCTTTGTCGCACCTTCCTCTTTATGATGCGCCAAATGTTCTCTATAGATGAAAGATCTGGACTGCAGGCTGGCCATTTCAGTACCCGGATCCTTCTCCTACGTAGCAATGATGTTGTAAATGGTAAATGGGGCTTATTTATATAGCGCCTTCCAACCCCCTCTGAGGAGCCCCAAAGCGCTTTACAATACGAGCCATCTACCCATTCATACACACATTCATACACCGTTAGTGGTAGCCTGCCTTGTAGGGCGCTATCCAGACCTACCGGGAGCAACTCAGGGTTAAGTGTCTTGCCCAGGGACACAACGACGCATGGTGGGCGGATGCGTGACTCGAACCTCCGACCTTCCGATTGGAGGTCGACTGCCATTACCACTGTGCCACAATTGTTGCGATTGCTGCAGAATGTCGTCTGGCATTATCTTGTTGAAAAATGCAGGGTCTTCCCTGAAAGAGATGACATCTAGATGGGAGCATATGTTGTTCTAGAACCTGAACATAGTTCTCTGCATTAATGGTGCCTTTCCAGACATGCAAGCTGCCCATGCCACAAGCGCTCATGCAACCCCATACCATCAGTGATGCAGGCTTCTGAACGGAGCGTTGATAACAACTTGGGCTATCCTTGTCCTCTCTGGTCTGGATGACATGGCGTCCCAGTGTTCCATAAAGAACTTCAAATCGTGACTCATCTGACCACAGAACAGTCTTCCATTTTGCCACACTCCATTTTAAATGACCCCTGGCCCAGTGCAAACGTCTGAGCTTATGGAGCTTGCTTAGAAATGGCTTCCTCTTTGCACTGTAGAGTTTCAGCTGGCAATGGCGGATGGCACGGTGGATTGTGTTCATTGAAAATGCTTTCTGGAAGTATTCCTGAGCCCATTCTGTTATTTCCTTGACAGTGGCATTCCTGTTTGAGGTTCTGTAACGTTTAAGGGCCCAGAGATCACGAGTATCCAGTAGAGTTTTACGGCCTTGACCCTTACGCACAGCGATTGTTCCAGATTCTCTGAATCTTTTGATGATGTTATGCATGGTTGATGATGATAACTTAAAAGTCTTTGCTATTTTACGCTGGGTAACACCATTCTGGTATTGCTGCACTATCTTTCTGCACAACAATGGTGGAATTGGTGATCCTCTTACCATCTTGGCTTCTGAGAGACACTGACACTCTGAGAAGCTCTTTTTATACCCAATCATGTTGTCAATTGACCTAATTAGTGTTAATTGGTCTTCCAGCTGTTTGTTATATGCTCAACTTCCTTTTTCCAGCATCTTATTCAGAGTCAGAGTCAGAAGCCGTTTTCGCATTGCACGGCCCTCAAAGGTCCGGCCCGTCCCTGGTTGGCCCAGAGCCCTGTCTGGCCCGCCCCCGCTCATTATGCATTGGCCGTAGAGCTGCCTTGAAATGGGTGGGAAGTTCTCTGGAAGTGGGTGGGGTGTTCTCTTCACGTGGGTGGAGTGTTCTTGTGTGCACGCTTACAGTGTTTTAAGAGAGGAGACGCCGCTGAAAAATATTTGTTTGCCGAGTATATATATTAGTGTTTCTGAGTTTAATTTTTGTTAATAACTGATTACAAATCAGCTTATGTTAGAACGTAAATAACACGAAGCGCGCACCCATTTCCGCCTTTCAGCGCGACCTGAATGTCATTAAAATATAACAAATATTGTCTAACTCTTGCGTGCAACCAGGGTTTTAAAATATAACTAATAATCTCTAACTCCTACGCGTAGCTAGAATGTTAAGAGGGGTGATTCCTTTATAGGTAAAGTGGACTCCTAAAAAACCAATCCGCCGCTGTGGCTCAGAGAGATTGCGCACTGCTATTACACTCTACATTTTATCTTGACCTGGGGAAGCGGGTTCGCTTCCCACCTGGTACAAGTAATTTTACTTTTTTTTTATTGGAGTAAATAAAAAAAGAGTTTGTTTGGTTAACACAACTCCTTTTTATTTACTCCAATAAAAGAAAAAAGTAAAATTACTTGTACCAGGTGGGAAGCGAACCCGCTTCCCCGGGTCAAGATAAAATGTAGAGTGTAATAGCAGTGCGCGATCTCTCTGAGCCACAGCGGCGGATTGTTTTTTTAGGAGTCCACTTTACCTATAAAGGAATCACCCCTCTTAACATTCTAGCTATGCGTAAGAGTTAGAGATTATTAGTTATATTTTAAAACACTGGCTGCGCGCAAGAGTTAGACAATATTAGTTATATTTTAATGACATTCAAGTCGCGCTGAAAGGTGGAAATGGGTGCGCGCTTCGTGTTATTTACGTTCTAACATAAGCTGATTTGTAATCAGTTATTAACAAAAATTAAACTCAAAAAAACTAATTCAGCTAACAATTTTTTTAGGAGTTTCTGTAGTTAAATTTTAATGAAATTCAGCCCTCGCGCTAGGTTGTTGTTAGAACAAGTCCAGCCCCTGCTGCAAACAACGAATCAAATGGGAGCAGTAAATGACGTCAAACTGGGCCGGGGAGTCTGGCGCGATCAGAACCACGGTGGAGATGGTTCCAAAACGAGGGCAGATCCGGGGAAAAAAAGGAAAATGCGAACACGCCGAACCCGGGTTAGAAGGCGGGGCGGCCCGGGCCATTGAGGGCCGTGCAATGCGAAAACGGCTAGAGAGTCTTTATTGTCATTTGCATCGCATGTAGTACATGTGATGAAATGAGATTATGTACACAGGGTCCCAGTTACATCCAACAACAAAATGTAAGAGAAAAACAGTAATAACATCTAGGATATGAACTAAGAAAAACATCCAACTAGAAATACACTAAGCCCTAGAGTAATAGAAAAACATCATTACAAACAGCAGCACGAACATGAGTCTTTATGAGCAGATGGTCACAGATGAACACAGCAACAAGAAAACAGATCAGCATCAGCATGATGTGATATTTCACAGTGATTATTCTTATTATTTATTTATTCATGAGTCTAACAGCCTCAGGGTAGAAGCTGTTCCTCAGTCTAGTGGTTCTACATTTGATGCTCCTCAACCTCCGTCCTGAGGGGAGTGGGGCAAAGAGTGTGTGTGCTGGGTGAGTGGGGTCTTTCATGATGCAGGTGGCTCTTTTCCTGCATCTCGAAGTGTAAATGTCTGTGATGGTGGGGAGACTGACTCCAACAGACTTCTGTGCAGCCTTCACCACTCTCTGCAGAGCTTTTCTTTCTGCAACTGTGCAGCCCCCATGCCACACGTTGATGCTGGAGCACAGGATGCTCTCCACTGCACACCTGTAGAAGGAGGTGAGGACTGGGCTACTCAGACCAGCTCGTCTCAGCCGTCTGAGGAAGTAGAGTCTCTGATGACCTTTCTTGATCAGGCTGGTGGTGTTGTTGGTCCAGCTGAGATTATCATTCAAGTGTACCCCCAAGTACTTGTAGCTGGAGACCACTTCCACCACTGATCCACCTATGTTCAGTGGGGTGTGGGTTTGTTTGTTCCTTCTGAAGTCCACAATCATCTCCTTTGTCTTCTTCACATTCATGTGAAGGTTATTCTCTTTGCACCAGCTCTCCAGGTGTTCCACCTCCTGCCTGTAGCTGGACTCATCATTGTTTGTGATGCATCCCACCACCGCTGTATCATCTGCAAACTTTACAATATGACAACCTGGATGGGTAGCTGCACAATCATATGTGAGCAGAGTGAACAGAAGGGGGCTCAACACACATCCTTGAGGAGAGCCAGTGCTGAGGGTAATGGTGGAGGAGGAGAGGTTGTGGATCTTCACGGACTGAGGTCTGTTTGTTAAGAAGTCTAGGACCCAGTTACAAATGGAGGGGCTTAGTCCAAGTGTGGATAGTTTGTCCATCAGAGTTTGGGGGATCATGGTGTTGAAGGCAGATGTGAAGTCCACAAAGAGCATACGGACGTAGGAGTCTTTCTGATCCAGGTGGGTGAGAGCAGTGTGGACCACGGAAGAGATGGCGTCCTCTGTTGATCGGTTCTCATGGTAAGCATACTGATGAGGGTCCTCGTTGATGTTGACGGTTGTTTTGATGTGGGTCATGACCAGTTTTTCGAAGCATTTTGCAACTATCGGGGTGAGGGCCACCGGCCGATAGTCATTCAGACCAGTCACTGTGGAGCTTTTTGGGACTGGGATGATGGTGGCGGTCTTCAGGCAGGTGGGGACTGTTTCCAGAGCAAGTGAGGTGTTGAAGATGTCAGCCAGCACCTCACAGAGCTGGTCCGCACATTCCTTCAGAACTTTCCCGGGGATGTTGTCCGGTCCAGTTGCTTTATGAGGGTTGATCCTTCTGAGACTACTCCTCACTTCTGTTGCGGTCACGCTGAGATGCTCTTCATCTGGTGATGAGGTGAGTCTGGTGCTGGGTGGTCTATTTGGGTCTTCAAACCGTGCATAAAACTTGTTGAGGGCATCAGGCAGAGATGGGTCTTTGGGGCACTGTTTGCTCCTGCTTTTATAATCAGTTATGCATTTGATGCCCTTCCACATGCTCCGTGGGTCTTGTGAGGTGAACTGTCCCTCGATCCTCTGTGCATATGTGGCCTTGGCCCTCTTGATGCCAGCAACCAGCTCTTTCCTGGTCTTTCTCAGCTCCTCTGAGTCTCCAGACTTGAAGGCAGTGTTCCTGGCTGCCAGCAGGGTGCGAACCTCTTTGTTTAACCAGGGTTTTGTGTTGGGGTAAGATTTAACATATTTCTTTATGGATACATTCTCAGAGCATGTGCTAATATAACCCAGTACTGAGGATGCATAAAGTTCCAGGTCCACTGAGCTTCCATCAGCAGCAACCTGCTTGAAAACAGACCAATCAGTTTTTTCAAAGCAGTCTCTCAGCATGGGGGTGCTGTCCTGGAGCCACATTTTTACTTCCTTTTGTTCTGGTTTACAACGTCTTAGTGGAGGGAGTTGTGCTGGGACCATGAGGAGGGATAAATGATCAGAACCCCCGAGCGGTGGGCGTGGCTTCGCTGTGTACGCGCCTCTTACATTTGTGTAGACGTGATCGAGGGTGTTACTCCCTCGTGTTGCTATGGATACGTGTTGATTGAAGGTTGGGAGACAGTGCTTTAAATTCACGTGGTTGAAGTCACCTAAAACAATGCAAAGCCCCTCTGGGTATTTACACTGCAGCGAGCTGAGTAAGTCATGAATTTCTTCCAGGGCGACATTAACATTAGCATCTGGGGCGATGTAGATAACTGTGATAAGGATCACTGAATAGTCGCGGGGTAGATAATGGGGGAGACACCTCACTGTGATCAACTCCACAGCAGCTGTGCAAAGGTTTTTAATAACAGCACAGTTTGAGCACCAGTTAGTACTCACGTACACACAAACACCGCCGCCTCGTTTTCCCTGTAGTCTCTGTGCAGCGATCCGCTCTGAAAAAGAGTGTCATCCAGTTCATACACAGAGTCCGGTGTTTCCTTAGAAATCCACGTTTCCGTGAGGCAAAGCACAGAGCACTTCTTCATTTCCTCCGATGTTGTCACTCTCAGACAAAGCAAATCCATTTTGCTGTCCAGCGAGCGGACGTTAGACAGAAAAAGAACCGGCATCGGGGGTCTCCCGGTTTTAGCGTCAGCCCGCAGTCTCACCATAATCCCCGCCCGGCAGCCTCGCTTCTGACGCCGGGAGCACCGCTTCCTTTTCTTTTCGCCGGAGCATGAACCGGAGCACCTCCGCTGTAGCTTCCAGGTGGAAGACTTCAAAAGCCGCATCCTGCCGAGCGTAGATTTGAGTTTGTTGCTGATTTCAGCTCACAGTAAAAAAAAATCCGTAAAAAACGGAAAATGTCCTGGTAATTTTCTGCCAGTACATTCTCCGTTTTTTTACAGATATTTCCGTAAACCCTAAAACGGATTTTCCCCATAATTTAACAGTTTTTTAATGTATAATTTACATACATTTCTGTTAATCTAGGGTGCCAGGTAAATGGAGTCCTCTTCGCCCTTCTTCTCAAAAGTTCTTGTTCCCAAGGTGCTATTCGCGAAAAAAAAAGGAGAAACCCCTGTAAAAAATGATAACGGAAAATTCCTTCACACTTCCACAGTACATTTACCTGTTTTTTTTTACGGATTTTTTTTACAGTGTGGAAGTGTGAAGGAATTTTCCGTTATAATTTTTTACAGGGGTTTCTCCTTTTTTTTTTTTTCGCGCAAAGCACCCTGGGAACAAGAACCGTTGAGAAGAAGCGCAAAAGAGGACTCCATTTACCTGGCACCCTAGATTAACAGAAATTTATGTAAATTATACATTAAAAAAACTGTTAAATTACGGGAAAAATCCGTTTTAGGGTTTACGGAAATATCTGTAAAAAAACGGAGAATGTACTGGCAGAAAA